>JAADWJ010000364.1:0-22202 GCA_023336165.1 Pythium monospermum
CGCATGTCGATCGACGACATCCACGCGATGGTGGGCAGCATCCGCAAGAACGTGCTCAACATGCGCGTGACCAACATCTACGACTTGGCGTCGGCCACCGACAAGGCCAACAAGACGTACATCCTCAAACTGCATCAGCCGCCGTACCCAAAGATTTTCCTCTTGCTAGAGTCGGGTGTGCGCTTCCATACTAGCAAGTACGCGCGCGATGCGTCCTCCGGAACCACGCTTCCGAGCCAGTTTACTATGAAACTGCGCAAACACTTGCGTGGCAAACGGTTGGTCTCGCTGACCCAATTAGAAGGCGACCGCGTAGTGGATCTGACTTTTGGCGCCGACCAGTTGCAGTGCCATTTGATCTTGGAGCTCTACGCCTCGGGAAATATCATTTTGACCGATGACAAGTACAATATTCTTTCGCTTTTGCGGACCCACAAGTTTGATGAAAATGTGAAAATGGCCGTGCGCCAAGTGTACCCGGTCTCGGTGCTCGTGGACACCAAGGCCTCGTCGGCGTCGATCACAAGCGCCGCGGATCTGATCTTGTTTGTTGACCATTGGTTTGCGCAGAATGAAATGCGCGCCATCGACGCAGCAGCCGCCTCTGGAGGCAACACCAACAACAATGCAAAGAAAAAGGCCAAGCCGCAGTCGCTCAAGCAGCTTCTTCTCACGAAAGAGTCCACGTTTGGCGGGCTCGGGCCTGTGATCATTGAGCATTGTGTGGTCCGTGCGGGGCTAACGCCAGGGCTCAAGATCAAGAGCCCGAGCGAGTTCAAGTCGATCGGCGTGACCGAGCTAGCGAAGCTTGTCGAGGAGCTCCACAAAGGGTGGATCTTATTGGAGAAACTACAGACCGACCAGGCGACCGTCGTGATGGCCGCCGAGGAAGGAGAGGAGGACGAAGAGGACGAGAAGGACACCACCGCTGCTCCTGCTCTTGCTCCTCCAGTGGTTGTTGGCGAGCCCGCAGAAACCACATCAGCAGCAAAATGTGGGTTTATCATCTTGAAGGAAAAGCAATCCGCTGCAGAACCGGACCATTTTGAAGAATTTACGCCGTATTTATACGCGCAACATCAACACAAACTGGTGCAGGCCTTTGCCACGTTTGACGAAGCCGTGGATGAATATTTTTCCCATTTTGAAGCGCAATCCGCAGAAGCCGCGCGGCAAAGTGCCAAAATTGCTGCAGAAAATAAATTGGAAAAATTGAAAAAAAGCCAACGCCAACAAATTGACCAATTGGTCGAAATGCAAGAAAAAAGTTTGATCCACGCGCAATTGTTGGAAAAAAACCAACAAGATGTGGAGAATGTTTTACTGGTCGTGCGCAGTGCGCTTGCGAGCGGCATGGACTGGCGTGGCCTCGAAGAGCTGGTGCGTTTCGAGCAGCGCAATGGCAACCCCGTGGCCTGTTTGATCCATGAACTGGACTTGGCGCATAACCGGGTCGCGATCTTGCTCTGTGATGCCGACGATGATGATAATGACGAAGATGACGAAGAACAAAAAGAGGGAGAACAAGAACCAAAAACGGGAGAACAGCAAGACCATGAAGCGCATGTGATTTGGATCGATTTGGCCCTATCGACGCTTGCGAATGCGCGTGAAATTTACGCGAAAAAGAAAAAAACCGTTCAAAAAGTGCAAAAAGCGACCGATGCGACCGATAAAGCGATCGAAATGGCCCATAAAAAGACCCAACAGACCATTTCCAAGCAGCAAACCACGCGTGCGACCATTTACCAACGCCGTAAAACGTTGTGGTTTGAAAAATTCCATTGGTTTTTGACTACGGAAAATTATTTAGTGATCGCTGGCAAAGATGCCCACCAAAATGAGCTGCTCGTGAAACGGTATCTGAGAAAGGGCGACGTGTACGTCCATGCGGATCTCCATGGCGCTGCGACCACGATCGTGCGCAACAAAATGGGCAGTGGCGTTTCAACGGAAGGTGGTGGGGGTGCATCGCCGATCCCTGTGGCGACGCTGGAGCAGGCGGGTTGTATGAGTGTGTGCCGCAGCAATGCGTGGACAAGCCAAGTGGTCGCTGGCGCGTACTGGGTGCACGCCGACCAAGTTAGCAAGTCGGCGCCCGCGGGCGAATATTTGACCACGGGAAGCTTTATGATCCGAGGAAAGAAAAATTATATTACGCCGTCCCGGTTGGAAATGGGGCTTGCGATTGTGTTCCGTGTGGATGAGCCGTCAACGGGACGCCAACAGGAGGAGAATGACAATGAAATCGAGGAGGCGGACGCAGTGAAAGAGGAGGCGGATGAGGAGGAGGATGAAGAGACTGGGGAGGATCTCGGCGAGAAAGAGGAGCAAGACGAAGCCGTGGAGGAGAAGGAGGCGCAGGAAGAGAAGGCAGTGGTGGAGGAGACGGAACAAGAACAGAACGAGACGGTCGTCGAACAGGAACACAAACAAGAGGAGGTTGCGGAAGACGGAGAGGAGGCGACAGAGGAGGCAACAGAGGAGACTGCGGAGGAGACTGCGGCGCGTGAGCGGGATGGCAAGAAACGACTTACCGCCAAGCAGCGACGTGACTTGAAAAAGGGGAAACCGATCAGTTTCTCCGAGCCAAGCAGCAAGAAACCGCCAGCCGCTGCTGCTGATGGAGAGAAGGCGGGGGCAGCGACGGCGACTTCCACCACCAGTGGAAAGCCAGTGACTACAGCGCCACCGTCAGCAGCAGCGAGTGGCGGCAATGTGCGCGGCAAAAAAGGCAAAATGAAAAAATTGAAGAAAAAATACGCGGATCAAGATGACGACGACCGTAATTTACGCATGGAAGCGCTGGGCCACACGGTTTCCAGAACCGAAGAACAAGAAAAAGGAGAACAAGAATCAGGAGAACAGGAACCAGATCAACAAGAGCAAAAAGATGGCGGAGAACAAGAACAAAAAGACCAAAAACCGCAACAACGCCATGATGAAGAATACATTCGCCAACAACGCGAAAAGAAAGAACAGTTTTTAGACCAAGAAGAAGAAGAAGCCGAAAGCGCCGATTTCTTTGATACGTTTACAGGCAATCCGACCGCCGATGAGACGCTGCTGTTTGCGATGCCCATGTGTGCACCGTACGCGTCGCTGGCCAAGCACAAGTACAAAGTCAAGCTCACACCGGGAAGTGTCAAGAAAGGCAAGGCCGCCAAGTCCGCGATGGAATATTTCTTTGCGTCTAACCTCAAGGAAGAAAAAAACTGTTCTCCTTCTCCTCATACTCAGATTCAGACTCAGACCACTGCTGCTGTGGAAAAGGAAACCGAGCAACGGCAAGCGGCATTGGAACAAGTGATCGTGCAACGCGAACTGATGCGGTGTATCGTGGAGAATGAGCTCGTCGCGTGTATCGTTGGACCTGTGAAGATCACCGCGCCTGGTCTCCAAGGCGCCAGTTCAAGCAGCAAGAACAAAGGTGGCAATCGCGGCATGAAAAAACCCAAGAAATGATAGCATGAGCCGTCGCGTTACAGTGACATAGATACAGTAGGAAATGTGTCTTGTGGATACGCTAAAGTTCTTCCACCATTTTAATGATGGAAGAACATGCACCGGTATCCACAAGATACATTTTCAGAACCCAGATACCCTGAATGTAAATATGGGTGCATCGTTCAGTGCTATCCATTGGATATTCAATGAATATGCGCTCCTTTCATTGGACAAAATCATTTTATCCAATCCAACTCGTCCATTATGTTCCTCTTGGTTCTTGGGGTTGCAGAAGGACGAAGACAAATTCGCCGTTCGACCTTGGGCATCCCCATTCGCATTCGCGCTCTGTACGTGTACGTGCGCAGCCACCCCTCAGCGGTATCGGTACCTTGCGCTTGATAACAGACAGGACAGGAACCACTTCCAAAAACAAAAACCCATGCAGGCGCCCCTCCCACTGCGCGCGTTCCAATCGGAAATCGTCGAGCTCGCACGAGATCAAAATGTGGTCATGGTGGGCGAGACCGGCATCGGCAAGACCTTTGTCGCGATCGCGCTGCTCAGCGAACAAGACTACAGCGGCGGCAAACGCGCGTTTTTTCTCGCACCGACGCGGCAACTCGTGTGGCAAATCACATCCAAGATCCGCTTGCGGTCCACATTGAATGCGAATGCGTATTGCGGCCACAGCATGGAACAGTGGGGACCACGCGAATGGTCACGTGAACTGGCGATCACCAGGGTCTTTGTGTGCACACCAGAGGTGCTGCGCAATGCACTAGAGCGCGGCTTTGTGCAAATGAAACAGATCAATTTACTGGTGTTTGACGAATGCCACCACGTCACCAAGCGCCACCCGTATGCACATGTGATCAAAATGTACGACCCGGACAACCGCCACGAGATGCCGCGTGTGTTTGGCACGACCGCGTGCCCCACGAAAGACTGCGCAGCCAATTTGTACGCGCAAATGCACAAAGTGGAACTGCAAAAGGACGAGACCATCGCGTACGCCGCGACCGCGCCGATTCTGTTTGAAACATACGACAAGCCAGATGACCAACCACAGCCACAGGTACACGTACAGGTACAGGTACAATCCGCAAACTCCATAGCACAAGACAACGCGTCGCCGCTGGATCAGTGGATGGCACAAGAGCTGCGTGGTACCGTGTACGAGACGCTGCTGGCCGTGCTGATGGAAACCAAGGCCATGCAAGTGTTACAGTTGCTGCTAAAAAAAGGTCGCAGTGATGCGTCGCGAGATGACGCACGGTGCGATAAACTGGTGCGGAAGTTTGTGCTTTCCTGTGTCGAGATTTTCCGCGTCTGGGGGTTGTGGTGCGTGTACAAGTTTATCCACTTGGAGATTGAGCGCGCCGCGATCAACGCGTCGTTGCTGATGCCGATCCCAGGCAGCTTTTTTGGGTACGATAGCGCCGCGGTCACGGCACTGATGATCACACGAAGGCGGCTGAGCGAGTGTAATTTTGCAGCGACCAAGAGACTGGAAAAAGTGGTGGAGCTGCTGACCGCAAGGCTCAGTGACTCGGACGACGAACAAGAAGGAGAAGGAGATGAGGAGGATGAAGAAGAACGAAAAGAGAAAGAAGAAGACGAAGAACATCAATATGACAAGGAATACGATAGAAACGACGACGACGAGTTACAAAAGCCAAAGAAAAAGAAGACCAAAGCCCAGTGTGATATGCAAGGCATCGTGTTTGTGACCACGCGCGCCGAGTGCCGCGTGGTCTGTGAGTTTTTCAACGAGCGACTCGAGGACGAGCGCCACGCGCACCCACATGCTGAAGATGACGATGACGAGTACGAGTCATCCACGCAATCGTCCTCGTACGGAGAGCATGGCGAGCTCTACAGCGACGCGCCCAAGGACCCTCGCTTTGGCTGTGTGCTGGGCCAAGCCGCGACGCGCGATACCGCGTCGTTCAACTTGCCACGCATGGAAGAGACACTGTCCAAGTTTGAAAAAGGATCGATCCAGTTTTTGGTGTCCACGTCCGTGTCGTGTGAAGGCGTCGACTTCCCACAATGTTCACTGATCATCGTCGCCGATCGGATCCAAGCGGCGCGAAAGCTGGTCCAGTTGCGCGGCCGTGCGCGCCACGAGGACGGCGTCGTGTATTACTTGGCCGAAAAGGATGATTTCGCGCATGAGACCCATTTCAAAGTCATGATGGTCGAAGCCGAAGCCATCAACGCGCTGGACTTTCGCCACGACAAGCAGGAAACCATCTTACAGCAGCCCCGCTCTCAAGCCGCGCAGCAACTCGTGGGGTTTGCGTTTTTCCCTGACGAAGCCAAGATCGTGATCGAGGAGACGGGCGCCGTGCTGGATTTGGATTCGAGTGTCTCGCGCATTAACATGTTTTGCCAGACGCTGCCGCCCCAACTGTTCACGGTCGACTACAAGAACATGTACACGTTCACACAAGAAGAAGTGTTTCGACGGCCCATGTTCCGTGCAAGGCTGCAGTTGCCGATCGAACTGGAAATCCCACCGTTCACGACGGGTCCACTCCACTCCAAGGCGACCGCGAAGGCGACCGCAGCGTTTCAAGGCTGCAAATATTTATTAGAGAATTTTCTGCTGGACAACTCGCTCAACTCGGTCTACCGCAAGGGAAAGTCAACAGCGGGTCTGGCCACCGACAATTTGAGCTACTTTTTGAATCGGCTGCACACATGAGAGTGTTTAGAGCCGATCCAAAAAGTAGCTGGCATTGTCCGTGGGACCCCCTCCTCCTTTGTTTTTCTATTATTTTTTTTGGTGCTAGCGCACGCTAGCACCTTGCCTCAGCTCACTTCGACACACAGGTCGACTTATCGCACATGCTCGTTATTTTTTATCAGTCCATAAAGTTGAGAGAGACTATTTTTTCACTACTGCTTGCACTTTTTTTTTTTTGGTATCTAATAGATCTTTCACTGTTTACCCTCGTTGCTCAGCATGCGTCCTTGCGAAGCCGCGGCCTAGCTTTTTCGCGCGTAAGCAACCACCAACTTTCGTAATGCTGCGTACGTAGTGCTGTACTGTATGTCCGCAGTCCATTTGAGCACCTGAACGGCATGCTCTGTTCACATGAGGGAGGGGTAAATTCACAAGCAAAAAGGAGAATTTCACATGTGCATAAACGGTGCAGTTCTCAGTACATTTCATGGGTTATTACAGGTACTGCCCTGAACCCCTCCCGCCCCAAATCGCGAATATTAGGTATTAACCCTAAACCCAAATCCTCGGCCTTCGGCCTGCGGAGTCAATAGAGTGTGTTTTAACCTTAATCCTCGGCCTTCGGCCTGCGGAGCCGAGGCAATTTGTTCATGCTAAAGCGTTGGAGAATTTCACAGACGCTGGTTAATTTTTGTATTCATTATTAGAGGTTGGTCAGTGAAATTCACCCATTTATCTGTGAAATTCACCCTGTTTGTTGTGAAGTTGCCTTGTCTGTTTGTGAAATTAAACTTCACATGAGCTCCTTGCCAACTGATAGAAAGTACACCACCGTAGCACTCTGATTGGCTGGATATATTTCAAAATTGGAAAGGAATTTGATTGAAATTTACACGTAAACTATGACCGAACTAAATTTATTTTCCTTCGTCTGTTCCGTTTTTCGACCAGGTGGACACGTCGAAATCCGGAATCGACGTGCACGTGCACGTAGTTGAAGAGCAACTTGGCTCAGTTTTTTCCCTGGCCCACACACATCGCACGTTTTTTAGACCCACCGCGTCCGCCGCGTCAGCAGCCACGTTTGTTGGATCCCACCCCAACAACCAACACCAACAAACCAACAAAACAAAAACCAACACCAACAAACGATCACAATCGATTTCCACCACCACAACAGTCAACGGTCCCTCCCAACAAATCAAGTATGGTGTTGCTCTCAGTTCTTCGCACGGTGAAGCAGCAGCCACAGGCGCTGCGCCGCATCGCCCACGCTACGGGCGTCGGTGCGCGTGAGGTGCAGACCGCCGCGGAGGCTGCCGCCGGTGTCTCGTACACACGCGGTCTCTTCCTTGGTGTGAACAACGCCACGCGCGCGTTCCCATACCCAAAGCTTTCGGACTCGGAAAAGGAAACGCTGCAAATGCTCGTGGAGCCAGTGGCCAAGTACTTTACCACCGTCGACGCGCGCACGATCGATGAGACCAAGAAGATCCCAGACCAAGTGCTCAACGACTTGAAAGAGCTCGGTCTCTTTGGTCTTCAAATTCCAGAGGAATTGGAAGGGTTGGGTTTGTCCAACACGGGCTACGCGCGCGTTTGTGAAGAGTTCACGGACGGCAGTCTGGCCGTGACCATGATGGCGCATCAGTCGATTGGTCTCAAGGGCATCATGCTCAACGGCAGCCCCGCGCAACAGGCCAAGTACTTGCCAAAGCTTGCGACGGGCGAACACATTGCCGCCTTTGCGCTCACCGAGCCATCGAGCGGCTCAGATGCCGGCTCGATCAAGACCCGCGCCAAGCTCTCGGACGATGGCAAGCACTTTATCTTGAACGGCAGCAAGATCTGGATCAGTAACGGCGGCTGGGCCGAGATCATGACGGTGTTTGCGCAGACCGAGGTCAACGGCAAGGACAAAGTCACGGCGTTCATCGTGGAGCGTGGCTTTGGCGGTGTCACGTCGGGCCCACCAGAGGACAAGCTCGGTATCCGTGGATCGAACACTTGTGAAGTGTTCTTTGACAACTGCAAAGTGCCCATTGAGAATGTGTTGGGTGGTGGTCCCGATGGCAAAGAAGGCGGCGCTGCGGGTGTCGGCGAAGGCTTCAAAGTCGCGATGAACATCCTCAACAACGGCCGCTTTGGGCTTGGCGCCTGTGCCGGCGCGTCGCTGCGACGTGTGATGAGCGCGGCCGCGGAACACGCCAACGCGCGCAAGCAATTCGGCGCGCCATTGGCCAACTTTGGACTGATCAAGAAAAAGTTTGGCGAGATGACGCTGGACGCGTACGCGATTGAATCCATGGCGTTTATGACCACCGGTATGATCGATCGTGGCGACCCATCGACCGAAATTGAAGCCGCGATGTGCAAAGTGTACGGCTCCGAGGCCGCCTTCACGGGCATCAACGAGTGTATCCAAGTCATGGGCGGCCTGGGCTTCATGAAGGACTACCCATTCGAGCGCTACATGCGTGATTGCCGTATCCTGTCGATCTTTGAAGGCACCAACGAAATCTTGCGCATGCTCATCGCGCTCAGCGGCATTCGCGTACGTTTTTCCCCCCTTATATTTCGAAATTGCTGTGATATGGATTGGTACTGATTGTTTCATTTGTTTATTGAACCACAGACTGCCGGTGACCGTCTCTCGGAGGTTGGCAAGTTGATGAAGAACCCATTGAAGGACCCTGCCGGTTTGACCAAGGAAGTCTCGGACCGTTTGCAGCGCAAGTTCTCGCCCGCGCCGCTTGATGGTGTCCACCCAAACTTGAAGGCCTCGGCCGAGCTGTTGCAGAAGCGCACGGCTGAATTTGGTGACGCTGTCGAGGATCTTCTCCGCCAGCACGGCAAGAAGGTCATTGAGGAGCAGATGAAGCTTGAGCGTATCGCCGACGCGTCGATTTCGCTGTACGCCATGACCGCGACCATCTCGCGTGCCAGCACGGCCTTGGCCAGCAACACGGACACGTCGGCCCACGAGCAGCGACTCACGGAGCTCTACTGTGACAACGCCTCGGACCGTATCATCCGCTTGCTCAAGGAGCTCAAGACCAGCGTCAAGGCCGACCAGCGTCTCCGCGATATCGCTGACGAAGTGCTTCGTGAGGGCAAGTACATCCCAACCCACGCCACTGGTGTCAACGTGTAAAAGTGCACTTCAAAGAGAGCTTTTCAAGGTTTGGATATTTTACACGGTCGAAAGATTGCGATCGAAAAAAAAAAAATCAAAAATACCGATAAATTACATGTGTTTTTTCTTTCTCGACTGGCGGTTAGGCTGCGGGTGTTCTCTTGAAACGCTCGATGAATTCCAACGTGAGCCCAAACATCCGTGAACCACCCACAATTGCGCCAGTCAGACCGAATTAGACTTGCACTTGAAGTTTCTAACACCCGTTAACATCCATTTCCAGATTGAGGTGGGTGGTTGAAGTCGCGTCAGACGGCAAGTCCGACCATCGCATCGCCTGCCACGCGAAGCAACGTGAGCGCGAGTCTAACGGAGCAAACGCGCCTAACTCTTCTGGATAGACGTGTTCAGAGTCTGGACTCCAGGCACAACACACCAACGCAAACAATAGACTGTAGTTCTGGATAGCCTTGTCCAGCAGACGCCAACAAACCAACAACTTTGAACAACACCAACAGAGCGGAAATCCCCAAGCATGGGGGTCCCGTTCTCCAAGAGCTCCTCCTCGTCGGGCGCGTTGATCAAGTGGAACGACCCTCAGCAGCGCCGTGCGCTTGTGGCGTTTGCGCGACGCACGCTGGGCACCTCCCTGCACGTCTGGCTGCGCTTCTGGATCTACGCCACGGGCTTGGAGCGCCATGAAGAGCTGCTGCGGAAACTGTTTGCCCAGTTCAAGTACCGGTCGTATTCGAGCCAAGGAAACGGCGCGTCGGCGTACCACAGCATGGCCATGACGCTCGTGGAGCTGTGGCTGCGCACGCTGCGTGTGGTGCTCGTGCCGGACGTGTTTCTGCGCTTTCTCTGCGCGACGTTTGTGCTCCACATCTTGCACGAGCTCAAATCCCGCACCAAGCGATTGCTCTTCAACGCGGCGCTTCAGGTCACCGCGAGAGGCCGACGACAAGCCAGACTCAGCAAACTCTTGGTGCAGGCCAAGAGCTTCCAGGAACGGCTCACGATCGCCGGCGAGCTGGACAAAATCCAAGGCAAAGACCGGTGGCGAGAAGACCCTGCGTCCGGACTGTACCTCTACGAGCGCGTCATCAACAAGACCCAAGTGTACAAGGTACTTGTTAATACCTCTCTCTTGTCTCTTGGTTGTCTCGGGTTTTTTCCTGACCAGTGTTTTATCTCTCTGTACGTTTCCAAAACAGCGTCTCTTCTTGGAAAACGACGCCGTCGGGCTCATGTTTGCGCTGCGTGCCGGGCTTTTGCGCAAGCACTGGGGGCTCGGCAATCCCCGCTTGTACACGGTCAGCCACGGTACGAATACCGTACATAGTAATACCTCCATACCGATACCAGTAGTATTAATACTGAGTCCCCTTTTCACTATCACACAGTCGGTACCAAGCACGTCATCGAAGAGTACTTGGATACGATCGTGCAGTCCATGAACGCCGTGCTACGTGCCACGTCTACATCTACTTCTGCTGCTGTGGCGGCGGCTGGCAGAAGCGCCACCACCGATGAAAGACGCCACGCCGAGGACGACGATGACGACCAAGAAGAGCTGTCCACTGACAACAAGCTGGCGTTTTTCAGTGAGACGCGCCACGCGTTTGGCCGTTCGGCGCTGTTGCTCTCCGGTGGCGGCGCACTGGGCTTTTACCACTCGGGGGTTGTCAAGGCTTTGAACGAAAACCACTTGCTGCCCAACGTCATCGCTGGCTCCTCGGCTGGCTCGATCGTCGCGGGCATCGTGGGCGTGCGCACCGACGACGAAGTCTCCGATTTCTTCAGTGATACGCATTTGGATTTGAATTTTCTCAGTGTCAATTTGACCGCAAAAGACTACGAATTGTATTCTCCAAAAATTGTTTCGACGTTGGAAAAGCTGCTTCCCCATGGCGTGTTTACGCAAGTACGGGATGCGCTGGTGGTCGCCAACCGGTACGTTTCCAAAGGGTTCGTGTTGGACGGCCACGTGTTGCGCGACGCGCTGCGCAAAAACATTGGCGAGTACACTTTTCGGGAGGCGTACGACCGCACGGGCCGCATCATCAACATCACGGTGACGCCGCTCAAGACCGACGACTACCCGCACTTGCTCAACTACCTCACGGCGCCGAATGTGTTGATCTGGTCGGCGTCGCTGGCGTCGTGTGCGATTCCGATGGTGTTCCACCCGGTGGAATTACTGTCCAAAGACAAATACGGCAACACGGTGCCGTATTTCCGAGAGGGGTTAAAATGGAGCGATGGCAGCATCGAGTGTGATTTGCCCATGGAGCGGCTCTCGGAGTTGTTCAACGTCAACCATTTCATCGTGAGCCAAGTGAATATCCACTACAAAGTGGTCTCGGGCCACTCGGCCTTTGGGTTTGGGCAAACGGGCTCGTTACTGAGCTTTTTGAAAAAGCAAATGAAGGCCTACATCAAGAATATCGCCGAACTCGGACTCAACACCAGCGTGCTCAAGTTTCTGGATATCGGGCTGATCCCATTGATTACTCAGAAATACGAAGGCGATATCACGATTTGTCCGACCGAAGAGTTTTCCATGCTGTATTTGCTGCGCACGGTGCTGTCCAACCCGACGGAAGACTCGTTCCACACGATCGTGCAGGCAGGCGAACGCGCGTGTTGGCCGCATATCTCTCGCGTGCGCACCATGTGTCGCATTGAGTTTGCACTGGAGCGCGCCGTGCGGTACTTAAGGGGTGAACAGGCCATTGAAGACGAGCGCAAGCACGGCAAGAAGGCCATGGGCCGCGTGCCGTCGTTTTACACGTCGCCCAGTTCCATGAACTTGTCCAGTTTGGACCACGCAGCAGCAGCCGCGGGTGGTTCTGGCTCTGGTGGGAATGGTGGTAATGGTGGCGCCACGACTTCGCCCACGGGGTCTTCGTCTTCTTCCCACCGAACGCGTGGCGCATTTGGTGGTGGCAGTGAAGACGCCAATGATCCGACGGCTTCAACTGGTGGTGGAGGAATGCGCCGCACGCGGTCGGTGAATGTCGCCGGTGCGGTCATGACCATGGAACTCGCGGCCTCGCGCAACAGCTCCTACGGCCGCTTCACTGAGATGGAAGGGTGAAACAGAAAACAGAAACAGGGCGATCGAAAACAGAGCAACCTAAAAAATCATTTTGTTTTCGTTTTTTAATTTGTTATTTTTGGTGCTTCCATTCTCAAAAAACGAAATACAGATTTCAGTGCGACAAATAGATTTGGGCATGGGCCAAGTCGAAATTCATGGGGTGATTCCCACTCATTGGCAGCGCCACCAGTGCCCACCAGTACAGTACAGTACAACCAATTGCTTTTGCCCAAGTGTTTCTTTTTCGAACAATATCTTTTTTTTTAAAACCCTTTTTCTGCTCGCAAAATTTGAAAATTGCCGCCAAAAAACTGCAACTGACTGAAAAAAAAGCCCACACCATCGAAAATGACCACGCTTCGTTTTTGCCATAGGAGGAGATGTGCACATCGCCGAACACTGTATCGATAGAGGAGACCAACGATCGCAATGACGAAATGGCTCATGCAAAATGCCAGCAAAAAAACAAATTTGAATTCTTGCACAAGACAATGGCTTCGTCCGCTCCGCTCCGTCCTCTCTCCCCCTTCTCCATTCGAATCCACGAGCGCTTCGCCTCGTTTCAATTGGGAGAGTATTCGCACTGGAGGAGGGGCGGACGGAGGATTCGCTCGTTGGTGAGGGAGCGGGAAGAGTTCAAATTCCAAAAACAAACAAAAAGAAGGTGATGGGCATGGGGACGAAACCACTTGGGACACGAGACGAGACCACTTGACTTGAAGAGGAAGAGAGGAGAGGAGACTGTCCACAGCCGACACTGGACTTGCTGCTTGCTGCCACAACGGCAGCAGCTGGTCCGTCCGTTCTGTACAGTCCACTCCACCACGAAATAAAATAGGCCATGGACGATGTGGCTGGATTTGGTTCTTTGTTTTCCACAGCTGCGTCCCACACAAGCCGAGCCCAACAACAAAAATAAAACACACACAAACACAAACAACTTGGAGATTTGGTCCAGTCAGCTGCCCCCATTGTTGAGATGGAGGAACTCATGATGGACAACGCCAGTGTCAACCAGTAACAGTACTGTGCAGACAATTGTTTTTGCCCAAACGTTCTTTTTTGTTTTTGAATAAAATCTTTTTCTGCTCGCAAAATTCGAACTTTCCCGCCAAAAACCTTCAACTGAATGACTGAAAAAACCCACACCATCGAAAATGAAACACGCGGTGTTTGTTGCCATACTGTAGGAGGAGAGCAGTACACCGCCTCGGACGATAACATCTCGAGTGAAGCCATAATTACTGTTTTTTTATTTTGTTCAAAGAAAAAAATACACTCCTGGTGCTGCATACTCTATGCTGGGGGAGAATTCTCGATGGATTCAGGGCAGATTGCTGTGTGTATGCATACTCACGTGGAAACCTCCTTTCCTCACTTCAAAACTTGGCGCCACTGGACGATGATGCCACGATTGCGACGTCGGAGCCGCCAGAGAGAGAGAGAGAAAGAGAGGGAGAGCCACACGATGCGCTGCCGCCATCAATATTCCACCATACATTTCTGCGTGGTTCCCAATACTGGACCGAGTACTATACTGGACCGAGTACTATACTGTACGCCCGATTCCGTCGCTGCGATGTGTTCAGCCAGTCGAACGGAACAGAATAGCTCGGCGGCGGTAGTGGTGACGATTCATGGTTTGCTACTTGTGGCGCGTTGCGTTGGTGGTTTTGCGTCCGCCAATGAGCCACAGAGAAGGCACAAAAACGGATCCAGCCACCGACGGAGACATCGGGTTCAGAGTCTGGGGTTGGGCGGGGCTCTGGCTCATGGCTCATGGCTCTGGTCCACGACACCGGCTCGTCGGCGCTGGAGACTTCATGTTCAAGCGTGTCATCACGACGCGGTTTGGGCCTTTTTTCATGCCTGTAGCAGCCCACAACAACGATCCAGTCATCCGTGGCTTCGGCCAAAGCCGTCGCAGTTGCGAGCGTCATTCATGTCGAACGCTCGCATGCTCGGCTGGTGTTTCGTGGCTGGTCTCGAGCCCGTTTTATGTGCATTGTCCCACATTGCGTTGCCACATCGACGTCGATTTTGGCAGTTCATTCCTGTGGACTCCGTCTCAACACGTGCGCGATCTTCGGCGCTCAAGTGGTTGACGATCATGTCGGCGAATTTGGTTGTGTAAGCTGCCCAGTGTAGACGACTTCCGGTCGCTGTCGCCGCTCGGGTTGATCGACAACTACACACCTGAGGCGGTCGCCAGCGACGCTCAAGAGGCTGCATCGTGTTGGACCACTACGAAATTACGAAATGTGCTGCAATGTGTGGTTTTCTTTTCCGACAGCCGGCCAGTGTGATTCCAGCGATGAACAACGGTGGGCTCGTCTGATGCGACCCCGTTCCAAAAGCGGCCTTCGCGTTGATCGACTGACTGGGTGGCCCAGTCTTTGCTCCAGCGATACCCAGCAGCGTTGACGACATGTCAGGGCAAGTATAAAAGGAGTCAACTTCAGAAGAACTCGTGAGAGTCGGCGATGT
The DNA here is from genome assembly GCA_023336165.1 of Pythium monospermum. Taxonomy (NCBI): domain Eukaryota; phylum Oomycota; class Peronosporomycetes; order Pythiales; family Pythiaceae; genus Pythium; species Pythium monospermum. The sequence goes on from JAADWJ010000364.1 coordinate 14,869, forward strand.
CTGTGAGCCCGTGGAGGAATCGTGGTGGCTTGGTTGTGTGCGGTTGGGCGTAAGCAAGGGAATGAGATGTTTTGGCGTAGCGTCAACGACGGTCATGTCCATTGCAACCCTGCTCACACAATAGCAGTGCTAAAAAAAAGCAGCCAATGGATGATGACGAGTTGGCTCCTCTCGCTCTCCTAGTCGCCTGATGGGTATTAATACGGTACACGCACAGGCAGTTTGGACCCCAATGCATCATCAGCCCATGCTAGATGTTCTCGCTGACATCATACACACAACAGCCCACAAACGCAGCGCGCGCAGCTGTGATGCCCCACCGCTGTGTGAATGTGCTGCAGCGGATTCGCCCAGAGGGTCCGCCCGTGGGATTCGACGGAGCGGTCACCGCGTGGGTGCCTCTCCCTCTGCCGTTGCCGCCGCAACCACAAACCCCACGAGTGGCAAGTGGCCGGCGCGCCAAGCGCGCGTTGCTGCGCCGCCTGCAGCATATCCGTTCAGTCGACTTGGACCACGCGCAATTTTTTTCGTGGGGGCGTTGCATCCTGTCGCTTCTATCGTATGCGCTGCTCTTGTCGGATGTGTTGCGCTCGGGGCTGGGCATCCGGAAAGCCACGTTGAGCAATTTCCCGGTCTTGGAACCCGACTCGATTCTTCATTTTGGTCCGTACGCGTACTCGGTTCTCCACTTCCCACTCGCCAATCTTTCGACGAGTATCGTGGATGGTGTCGCCATCGACACGTCGCCCACCGCGAGCGTCTGGTCGTACAAATCCGACACGACGTCCGTGTCCATGCGCTCCATCGCACAGCAACTCGAGCTGCCAGAGTGGCCACCGTGTGTCATGGATCGAGGCGACTGCAAGACAGAAAGCCGCCTCTCGTTGCGGACCGTCACAGAAATGATCCAGTCGCTGGTCAATGCGGTCGCCAACCACAAGGCCAGCCGCCTTGCAGCACCAGGGCATCTCACAGTCCGAGCCAAATACGACTGGTTTGACCGCATCCACCACTATGCTTTGCCATGGTTCTTTAAGCGCTCCGTGACGCGCACGACACAGGCCATCCACTACCAGCACGATTCCACTCGGCCACGGCCCACGGCGTTATGTAGCCATCCGCAAACCCCTCGTCCGTACGCTTGCGATGATCTCTGGACACGATTCAAGAGACTCTGTAAGCCATCTGTGAACCCGTACTGTGCCCAAGTCGGCAGCACCATTTGGTCCCATATCGAGAGCCGCATGGCCACGTTGCAGGCGTCATATCCCAACCACACGCTTGACTTTGTGCTGGTCGAAGGCTCGGACGACTACTCGCGCCAAGGCCTCGCTTTCCAAGGCCGCAAGCTCTTTGACATTGTCACGCTCACGCGTATTCGCGACTGCCGTACTGATTCCACATGCACGACGATCGCTGTGGACGATTACCGATACGAAGGCGCCTCCATGGCCATCAACGCGCCCGATTGGTTTGCCACCACCGCGCTCATCCGTGGCGCGGGCCAAGTGTACGCGTGGTTGCGGCTTGGCTCCCTACTCGTTGGCACGTTTCTTGCCTTGCGTCCAAAAGCGCACATGCCGAATCCACCGTCGTTTCCCAAGCAGCTGGTCGACACGCTGCGTGCGACGTTTCTCATCCCGAGCCAAGTGATCATCTACGGCTCGGTCTTCCCGATCTTCTGCTACGTGCTCGCGCATTTGATGGACTCGGCGGCCGTGTACGAGCTCGTGGCGCTGCGGTTCAACTCGACGCTGGGCGACTTCCAGTTCCACTTGGGCTCGTTCATTGGGCTCTGTGCCGTGTCCATGCGCAGCATGTGGACGCTCGCGATGGGCTGCCACGTGCTCTTGACCGCCCACACCAAGCGGCTGTGGTCACCAACCAACGGAATCCCAGGCATCCCAGAATTCTCCATCACCTTTGTCGGCAGTCTCACCATTCTCGCGCAGCTTCGATCGACTTCGTGGCGCAGCACCAAGATCTTGCAAGTCCACGAGGTCACGTCATCCTGCGCACGCCACCACCGATGGCACACCATGAGCTACGCGCCACCAAGAGACCCGCTCCATAAATTGTTTTTCGGCTCGACCATCGATTTGCAGTGTTTGGCCTGCTCGCTCTTGCTGTTTTTGGGCATCATGGTCGTCTCGCGACTTTTCAATCGACTTTTTTCGCGCCATTTGAACTACAAAATCTCGCTCTTTTCACGCACGCTTGTCCCGTACTCGGCCAGTGCGCTCTGGGTCTCCAACAGCTTGGTCGTTTGCTGGAACTCGGCCATTCTGCAACGCATCCCGACGCTCGACGAGCGGTCGCTGCCCTCGCCCTCGCACGGCGCGATGCCGTCATCGCAGCACGCGCCACGGCCAAGGCTTCGCTCGGCGCTTTTCGGTCGTCTCGCAACCGCTGGCCACTTTCCCAAAAGCGCACGAGACGCGTCGTTCACGGCGCTTTCCATCGTCGACACCAAGGTGTCGCAACAGCTGCAGCGCGATATGCAAAGCATCGAGCGCGGGCGAAGTCGCGAGGTCGAAGCCATGGTGTTCTTGGTGAATTTGGCGGCCATGACCGATCCGCTCACGTTCTTGCGGTTGCGGGTCTTTGGCAGCCACTTGGTGGTTCTGTACGAGGCGAAACTGACCAAGCGCCGCGTGTTGCTGCCCTATGGACTCCACAACACCAACGCCGATATCCCGATCGAATGGAGTGAGCTTGAGCCATTGGTCGTCGTCAACACCAAGGAGCTGCGGTGGTGCGAACTTCTTCAATGTGGCTAAAACGTACTGAAGTAGTTAGCACCCATGTTTCCCCATGATGAAAAAAACTCGCAGCCAATCACGGCAGTCCAACTCGCAGTGGCTCTTTGCCCTATCCGGGTATCCAAATCTTCTCTCTTGCTCTTGATCTTGATCTTTCGCCCCAATCTAATCGGTCAACGGAACATTAGTGGGATATGGGGGACTTCTCGGGGTCAGCACTGCAGAGGACAAGCGTTTTACAATACCTTACGAGTTGGAGTATCCATCCGTTTACGGTATAAAAATACTTCGTAATGCTTTCTGGTAGTAGAAACATGGCTCACCCAACCAAGCCTGTAAAAATAGCTTCGCAACCCCACGTCACTCTGGTCACACCACTTGGTCCAAGATGCGATCAAATGAAACCCATCTCGCAAAAGACGCCCTTGTGTGGCGCGTATACGCATTGGAAGCGCATTTCTCGCTGTAGATCCCTGGAACGGATGAACTCGATCCACCCAAGCAGCACGCCGCTGCCTGCCAACGCACACGCGTGGGCGAGTGCCCGCGGCCCACAACTCATTGACGTCGACACCCACCACCACGACCACCACCAAGGCCAAGACCAACAACCCACTGTCGCCTCCACCCCCGCCGCCTCCGCCGCTCCTCGCCGCCCAATTCACGAGCTGCTGCAGCGGCATCGCGACTTGCACTCGACGGGCGATTTGCAACGGGACCACTCGTTTTCATGGGGCTATTTCGTCGTGTCGTTGATTTCGTACGCGCTTCTTCTTTCCGATATCATGCGCGCTGGCCTTGGTCTTCGTGCCGTGCCAGCTACCAAACCGATCGAACCAGACTCGTACAATTACTTTGGACCGTTTGCCTACGCGATGAACCATCTCACCACACGCAACATGACCTCCACCACGGCCTATTGGGGCTACAAATACGACACCACGTCCATCGCCATGCGGTCCATCGCCCAATTCTTGGAGCTGCCGGCGTGGTCGCCGTGCTTGCACTACAAAGAACACTGCGACGAGTCGCTCGGGCTGCCTCTTCGTTCGGTCTTCTCCATGGTCGACGAGCTCGTCGACGCCGTGGGTTCGTACCGTGCCACCGATCCGACGCGGCGTCTTCGCAGCCAACTCACGTTACGAACAACGTTCACGTTCCGCGATCGTCTTCACCACTATGCGCTGCCGTGGTTCTTTGCGACGCCCGTCCGGCGCACGAATCAAGCGATCCACTACACGTACAATGCCACCGGGTGGAATTTTCCATTGTGTGGGCAAAACCCGACGTCCTTGTCCTCTCGCCGGCCGTACTCGTGTGATGAAAACTGGACCCACTACGGACGACTGGACTGCCCAACCACGGGACTGCCGGACTGCCGCCCAAATTCACGGATCTGGGATAACATCCCCAAGCGACTGGCCTTTCTCGCGGACGTGTACCGCAACCACACGATCGACTTTGTGGTCCTTGACAGCATGGAAGACTTCACACGAAGCCGGTTATCCTTCCAAGGCAACAAGTACTTTGAAGTCGTCGTGTTCACGCGCATTCGAAAATGCGACGATGCCACGAAACAAACATGTGAGACTGTCGCTGTTGATGACTACCGGTACGAGTCGGTCGCGTTCACGATGAACCCTGTGATGTGGTTCCCGACGGTCGCGACGCTTCGTCTCATCGGCCAAGCGTACATGTGGCTTCGTGTGCTCATGCTCGTGCGCGGCTGCTACGCGGCCTGTTCTCGCGAAGCTCGTTTCCGTCAATTATCGCTCGTGGGCAAGACACTCGCGACGATCCGCACGGTTTTCCTCATTCCAAGCCAAGTGGTCATTTACGGGTCAAGTTTCCCCATTTTTCTCTATATGATCGCCCATTTGATCGACTCGCATGCCATCTACGAAATCATTTCCGCCCATTTCACGTCGTGGTTGGGCATTTTTCATTTCAATTTTGAAGATTTTGTGCGGCAATGCGCTGTATCGATGCGGACGGTGTGGATCTTGGGCTTTTTGTGCCACACTGCACTTTCCATGTCCACCAGTCGATCGTGGTCTCCGATCCACGGCATCCCCGGGATGTCCGAACTCACGCTTTCCATCTTGGCGTCGATCACCGTGTTTGCCCAGTTTCGATCCGTCACGTTTCGAAATTGCGAAATCCTTCAAGCCGATGAAGTTTTGCCCAGCAAAGTGCACCGCCATTTGCATAGCGCCAGCTATGACTCGACACGAACCACGGTGGACTTGGTCTTTTTCAGCTCGACGATCGACACCAAGATCTTGGCGTGCGGCTTCATCGCGCTTCTGCTTGTGACGCTTGTCGTGGGGATTCTCCACCGGACGTTCCCAAAATGGTTTGCGTCCCGGATGACACTCGCGTCCCGCACCGTCGTCCCGTACTCGGCTGGCTTTCTATGGTCGCGGAATTCGCTGGTCGTGAACTGGTTCGGAACGCTTGTGAGCACCGAGGCGTCTCCACACGATCGCCGCATCCGGACAGCCTCCACACTTCGTACGAGGTTAACGAGTTCGCGGCTGGCCGAGGCCGTGACGACCCGCGTGCGCCGCTGGTCGCGTCAGTTGATGGACAAGGTCGACAAAGGACTGATCATGAGACATATCGAGTCCACCACGGCGCTTCAGATGGACATGCATGTCGTCAATCAACGCAACCATGAGGTCAATTCGATGGTGTACCTGGTCAACTTGGCGGTCATCACCGATCCCATCACGTTCTTGCGGTTGCGGGTCTTTCGCGGTCGATTGGTCGGATTGTACAAGTCCAAAGTGACCCACCAGTGGCTCTTGCTGCCGTATGGGCTCGCTTCCTCGAATGCCGATATCCCGATTGACTGGAATGAGCTCCAGTTAGAAGCCGTCATCAACTCCAAAGACTTGGACTGGCATGATTTGCTGCAATGTGGATAAGTCGTCGTTTGTGCGCAGTGTGTCGCGACGACAAGTCGGGCTTGACACGGGTTGTTGTTGTGGCTCTTCCGCCGCTGTAGGCTGTCCCAATAGTAGCATGTCCCTTCTGTATCTGGTGGCATTTTTCTTCGTCGTCCCCATACACTGCAACGCCCTTTTGTTCACAAAAATTGGCCACTCTCGATCTGCACCGACATTGTAACATTGTCCATCCGTTTTTGTATGATTTGTTTCGATTTTTTTTTTGACTCGGAGAAATGATCCGCATTTTTTTCCAATTTTTTCCCCGACATGGTCACCGCACTCACCAGATCCCATAAAAAATAAATAATAGACCCCATCCAGTATTCTTGCCACGCCATACTGATACAAGGATATAAATATACGGTTGCGTGCTGGGCGTCATGATCATCACAGAACGGACCAAAAATAAAAACACTGAGCACTTCCCCCTTGCCCTCCCTCGTGCAAGGAAGAACGGTATTCACACTCCAAGTTTGGAGTGTGAATAAATGGATCGGTATTTTTGGAGCCAAAACCAGAATCACGTGTTCGTCGACTTGGCACTTGCCACCGCACGATCCCGTGACAGTTCACTCAATCCAATCATTTTCACGCCCCCGCACAGAAGTGTCGGTTATCTTTGCTCAGATCGATTCTTGTCCGAAGATTGTTCAACATAACCAACCTGCACAGCCACAGCGGCATGGTGACTTTCGTCAGTTGGCATTTCTCGAGCAACTGCTGACGGCAATCTTGGCCCAGCCACACGACTCTTTTCACAGGCGACACACGCGATTCCACTGGCTCACGCCATGACGACCCTTGTCGTCGCCAAATACACGGCCACCGCTGGCCAGGAAGACAACCCCATTTCCGACGGAGACAACCACGACCCAAATGAAGACAGCTCGGCTGGCCATGACGAAAACACTGAAGACAGCCATGACCAAGAAAACGAAGAAGAGAAAGATCCTCGGCGCCACTTGAACGATTTGCTCCACGAGCATCGCCAACTCCACTCGGCGAGCGACTTGGGACGGGACCATTCGTTCTCGTGGCTGTATTGCGTGATTTCATTGGGGTCCTACGTGCTTCTGCTGTCGGATGTTTTGCGCGCGGGCTTGGGCATGGAGAAAGTCCTGGACGCGCATCACGTGGATCCAGATGTGTACGTCAATTTCGGGCCGTACGCTTACTTGGTCAAGCATCTCCCACTTGCGGACGCCATGGCGGGCACGCCGACCGCGTTCTGGGGGTACAAATACGACACCACGTCGATTGCCATGCGGTCCGTCGCCGAGATCCTAGAGCTTCCAGCGTGGTCACCGTGCTTGCTGTACAAAGAGAAATGCGACGAGACGCTCGGGTTGCCACTGAGCTCTGTCTTCTCGATGCTGGACGAGATGGTGGACGCTGTTGGAGCCCACCACGCGACGCAAGCGGCACGACGTCTTCGTGGCCAGCTGCTGGTGCGTTCCGAATCTCGTTACCGCGATCGCATCCACCATTATGCACTGCCGTGGCTTTTTGAAGCGACCGTCAAGCGAACCAACCAGGTCACGCACCACACGTACAACGCGACTGGGTACAACGCGCCTGTCTGTGGGAACAGTGCGCCGTTGTCGTCTTCCCACCGCCC
>JAADWJ010000365.1:0-22189 GCA_023336165.1 Pythium monospermum
AGTACCATGATGCTATACGATACCATGAGCGGAACAGAGAGCAGTTCACGTACATTTCCAGGCGACCACGACGTCGCTGGTGAGATTCCACTCCAGCACATGGCGTAATCCGGCCAAGAATGGGTGGCAGCCGATTTTTGTCACGTGGGTCTTGACGAATGCAGCAACTTTGGCGCGTTGCTGTGCTTGGGCATCGGCCGTGCGCACGTGGTGCTGGTGGTCGCGGACACGAAGCAGCAGCCGCTGCTGTGGCTGCGCGCCAGGTTGCGTTGCCAACGTGGTTGTGGGTGTGGCTGTTGCTTCGTAGTTGGCGCCTTGACCACTTTGCAACACGCGCTGGTCAAAGTCCTCGTACTGTCATAATGGCAGAGAGAGAGCACAGTTCGTTCAGCAAAAAGACTGACGAGAAAAGAGAAGAGAGAGTTGTACGACGTACGTTTTTCTGGGCAATGTAGCGATGGTACCCGCCACGCACATCGTTCTTCACACGTTCCATCGCCACCACACTATACAGATCATCTCGTCAGACGAGATAGAGAAGAAATAAAAAATGGGCCACGAGTGATAGAGAGAGAGAGAGAGCCACACGTACACTTCATCATATCGTTCGTGGTGGTCGGTGATAGCACATTTCGCAACGCGCAGCGTCGCCAAGAGCTCATGGAAGTGCGCTTCATTGGCATCATAAGCGACGGATTGCGTCTCGATCCTGCGAGCAGCTCAATGGTCAAAAACATCCCTCCATGGATGGTTTTAATTGATGCATGTATTGAATTAGACAACGTACACGATTTGGTCGACTTGGGTGTTCTCAAAATGGTCCAACACGCGCTTGGCGACCGCGTCTTTCTCGTAAAAGAACTTGGTACAGACTTGGCGCCATTGCGTCAAGCGCGCCTCGTGATGGGTACCACCCAGCGAGGTCTCGCATGAGCAACCACCTAGCAAAAGAGAAGGAAGTGTGCATATGTGTCAGATACTGTAGGTGTGCTCATGAGACATTCATTAACCGTGATGCGCGCACGGCAGCGACATACCGTGCATCGGAGCAGATGCAGAGGCGAATTTGATTTGAGTTTGAGCTGCTCGAATTTCTCATTGAGATATTATTAGCGAATCATATCACGTTTGGAAACATACGGCATTTCTTATTGGCCAATAAATGGAAAACATTGTTTACGGTACAGCGAGCGTTATTTATGGTTTTTGTATTTTCCCCTCAATCGATCAACACATTCAGCAACGACTGGCGCTGTTCCAGCACTTCTGGGTCGGCACTGCGTGTTTCTTCATCGAGCGCTTCAAAAATTTCTTCAAAGCGGTCAAATTGGATCTTAGCACGCTCCATTTCGTCGTTGTTGTACAGCGTGATCGCGAAATTCAAATGGAACATGTGATCTCTACACGCATACAAAACCCAAGTCAATTATGAGAAAGAACATTCATTTTCAAAACTCAAAAAAAATGAACAAACCGTACCGTTCCATTTCGATGGCCTTTTCAAATGCACTGCACGCATTCTCAAAGTCATCTAGCCGTCCCAATGTGATCGCCAAGTACATGTACGAGCTTGGGAAATCGGGTTTCAAGTTGATCGCGGCACTGAAATAGTGGAACGCCGACGCGTACTGGCCCGTGTTCAAGTGGACAAGCCCCAAGTTGTACGACGTGATCCATTCAAACGGATCCAAATACAGCGCTCTCTTCAAACACGCGACCGACGCGACAAACCGTTGCTTGCCAAAGAAACACATGCCGATATTATTCCACAGTTGCGCCGAGTTGGGCGTCTGCACCGCGGCGACGCGGTACTTGACAAGCGCAACATCCATATCGCCATGGTCCTGGATAATCGATCCAGCAGCAAGAATGGTTTTGGGGTTCCGTGGGTCGTGGGTGAGTGAGTTACCCAAGTAATCAAACGCTCGGAAATTTTCTCCGATCCGTAAATACAAGAGCCCCAGCGTCGTGAGAATCTCAGGATTCTCAGGCGAAAACTCCAACGCCTCCAAGTACACATTGATCGCAGCTTTGAAATCTTCACGAAGCGTTTGCACTTTACCCAGTTGCAGAAACGTCACATCGTGGCGGTTGATTGAATTCGCTTGCTGGAAAGTATCGATCGCTCGGTCGTACTCTTTCAAGTACATGTAACAGAGCCCGATGCTGTGGAAGATCTCCCAGTCGTCGGGCTTGCCCATGGAGATGATCTCTTCGTAGACTTCAATCGCCGCGGTATGTTTGCCCAGCAGATACAGTGAGCGACCGACTTGCTTCAAGTTTTCCTTGTTATCCGGGTTCAAGCAAGTCGCAGCCTGCAAAAGCTGCAGGCTTTCTTGGATGCGGCCCGAGTGGCGCAAGATCAAGGCCTTGACATAGATCGGGTACTCGCTGAGCCCTTGGTGGGTCTTCAACACGCTTTCGATCACGCGAAGACACTCTTTAAACTCGCCACGCAAGTACAGGCGATGCAAGAACCAGTTTTGCGACGACGGGTCGGTCGCCGTGCGAGTGCGGTGCGGGTAGTGGTCGCGTGGGGACTTGATGCTGTCCAGCACATTGGCGCTGCCGCCGCCGGCCATGGTACTGCAGGGGAGGAGCCAGGCTAGTGTGGTGTGGTGGCTGTTGTGACCGTCGGTCAGTCGCTTCAAGGTTGAACCGACGCGAAGGGTTGTGTCCTGGATTTAGAGCGAGCCACACAAAAAACGATGTCCTAGAATGAACGCTGTACTTCTATTCTTGGATCTTGTTTTCTCGATTCAACAGTTTCATACGTAATAATACCGGGTAAAGCTGCTCTCTCTAACTGTTGCCTGGACTCGCGCCAGCGATGAAATGAGAGAGAGAGAGATCTCCCTCTCTGTGGGCATCCTACCGCTGAACTGACCATCTTCATCGTCGCCATCCCACCAGCATCACGCACACATACACACACAAGGAAGCCTTGTGCCTCTCTTAGACCTCACACGCCCACGCAGTTCGACGACGGCGACGGCTAGACCCCCTAGAGTACCTGCTCCTGTGACAGTCTCTATACCCTTCAACCGCCATGGGCTCGGTGCTTTCCACGTCCAGTTCCAACGCGGCAACGCATCTCAAGATCGTCGACGTGCTCAAAAAGACGCCGTTCATGCAAATGATGGATGAGAAAACCATCCACGAAATCGCTGCGTGCTTTCAATTGGTGAAATACGCCAAAGGCACCGTGATCAAAAACGACCCGTGGTTGTTTTTCATTGTCGCCGATGGGTCGGTCGATATTTCGTCTTTAATTCCCACGAAAAACAGGAAACAACATCTCCATGAAGTGCTTTGCCAACGGAAAACAGGCGATTACATTTCGTTTGCCGCAAGGGAACAAATCCTCGGGCGGCTGATGGAAGAAAGCTTTGCAAAGGGCAACAACAACAACAGCTCTCCGGGCTCTGGCTCTGGAGCTGGAACAACTGGGTCAGCAGTCTCTGGAAATAACCAAACGGTGCGTAAAAACCTCATGGCGATGCTGGACTTGAACCGCATCACGGCTGATACGTTCACAGGCTGTACGCTATTGAAATTGCATCGGGACAAGTTTCTCAAGCTGCGCGGCCGCATCTCCTCCAGGAGATCCGAAGGACCAGGAGGAGAAGGAGGAGCTGGCAAGGCTCTGGAGAAAAACCACACTAGGAGGTTCAGTGATAACGAAGACGATGAGACGGACGCCACATCAGGCGACCGACTGGGGGCCAACAAAAATACCAAATCCAAGTCCAAGCAAATGCTGCGACGCACCACGATGACACGGCCCGAAAAATTCCATTTGATCAATTCCATCGTAGAATCGGAAATTGTCAATTTCTTATTTGATATCCCATTTTTGGAAAATGTCGACCAATCGCGACTGGTGACTTTATCGAATTTGTGTTCGTATATGTTTATCCGCAAGGGGGATTTTTTATGTCGCGAAGGAGAAATCGGTGACAAATTTTTCATTTGCATTCGAGGCACTTTACAGGCCTCGGTGCAGTCCAAATTTGTGCATACAAGCCATAATAAAAGACCCTCCGTCTCAGGAGGAGGAGCTCCTGGAGCTCCTGGAGCTGCTCATGGTCAGGGCCATAGCCAGGGCTCGGGCGACCGCACGATCAAGGTCCAGGCGCTCAAGAAAATGTCTTCCGGGTCGTATTTTGGTGAAATCTCGCTGCTTTTCAAGATCCCACGGATCGCGAGTATCACAGCGCTGGAAGATTCGCTTTTAGTGTTTGTGGACCGTGTGGCATTTTGTAATTTCTTGAAAATCGTGCCGGATGCGACGTTTGTGCTGTTGGAACATGTGCGCTTGAATTTCTTGGATACTTTAATCAAGCAGGGCTGTGGGTTTTTGACCGCGATCCCATCGATGAAGCTCCATGAACTGAGCTACATGAGCGAGATCTTAGAGTTTGCTAAAGGCTCTTACATCATGAGCAAGGGGGACGCCAAGCAGAAAGCCTGTTTCCATTTGGTGCTGCGAGGTGAAGTCGAAGTCGAATACTTTCCATTGACTACCAGTACCAAAAGTAGTACTACTACTACTATGATGGGAGGAGACGATGGAGTGATACCCTTGAACGAGTTCAGTACTACTACCGCCCATACTCCAGTCGAGCCAGTGCGGGAGATCTTGAGGGTCAAACCCGGTGGGTATTTTGGCCATGAAGCGATCATGCTGGGCATCCCATCGCCGATCTCCGTCAAGTGTCTGGATCAGTGCTTAACACTGCGCCTGACCCCCGAGTTGTTTGATGAATTTTTCTTATCCATGCCTGCTTTGTATGCCGAGTTTTGTATCAAATGCCTGCGAGACCAAGTGCGTCCGGAGCATGTGATGCAACACTACGATGCCCATAAACTGTGGGCCGCCGACTGTGTGAACAGACGGCGACAGCATGAGATCACGCTGTTTGAAAGCATTGAAGATTTCACGTGGGAAGCTGACTTGGCCGAAGACCGGATCCATGAGCTGGCACTGATGGTGTACCTCAAGTTTCTCCATGATGACGCGCCGTTGCGGGTGGAAATGCCACCTGAAATTTTAATCAAAATTGAAGAAATGCTTTCTTCCCAAGATGTGGATCGCAATATTTTTTTTGAAACAAGAAACAAAATTTTAAATGATATGGAAGATGCCCATTTTGAGGAATTCAAGCAAAATGGACTTTTCCAAGATTTATTGAAAACCTTGGAATGTCCCCAAATGATTTATGACGGACTCACGGCCAAGCAACGGAAAAAATTGGATATGAACGCCAAGAGGTACGACGTGTATGGGGATGGCGATGGGAATGATGGTAATGGCACGTCGCTGGAGCTGGAAGATGTGACCGAGTATGAGACCAACTACATCAAGAACAAGAGCCGGACGGCCAGTGGCGTGGTGGCCAAGTCGTATGGCCGAAGAAGCAGCCAAAAGGCGTACGTCGTGGGGGTCGGAGTCGCAGCTGGCGGTGGACCCGATGCGTCATCAGCAGGAGAGAGAGGCTCGGCGCCAGTCGCGAATACGTACATGCGACGGAAGACACGCACGGATATTGGGGGAGCAACATTGCAACGGAACGTGTCGACTTCGTTTGTGTGTTGAGAGAAAAATGATAGAACTACCATAGAAGAACAATACGAATACAAAATAAAAAATAGAAGATATTATATTACTTGTACATTATTTAAGATACGATGGCTGTTGTTGGTGCCGTTGGTCTTGCTTGACTACACAGCAATGTAGCGGCCATCGATCTGCTCTGTCGTCGGCGCTGTGGCGGCCACGTCATGGGGGGCTTCTTTTTTCGGGGTCTTCTTATTCGCACGAGCTCCGTTCATGCTGTTGCCAGCAGCTACAGCTGCAGCAGACGAGGATGAAGATGATGAAGAAGCGGTGCCAAGGACTGGTGTTGGTGCACCACTGGCGACTGTGATCTCGATGAAAGAGGCGCGTTTGTACCACATGCGCACCAGTTTCCATTGGATTTGACGCGTTTTGAAATTGTCTTGGTCATTAATACGGCGAATTTGCAGTTGCACACGCTCTTCGGCCTCTCGCACTTGCGCTGTCGCACAGTAGAATGACAATCCAAGCGTGCACACGCAACAACCATACGCAAACGATGTGCAGGGCAGGCACGGCCAATGGTCTTGCAGCGCATCGTTGATCTTGGTGATGGCACTCTGGAACTCATCTTGGGTCATATGCTCTGCCACTGAGCTGTCTGCATAGTCTGCGAACTCTTCATCATACGAAGAGGCGAGTCCGTTCACAAAGATCTCTCCTGTGGGCTCCAGGATCGCGAGCCGGCGGCGCTCTTCCTTGGTCATCTTGGTCGTTGTCTTTCGATTTCGGTCCGTTGTATCAGTGCAGAAAGTGAGCCGTGTGGGTTCGGTCCAGTGTTCCACATTTTCCAAACGTGGGTCGTTCCACAATACCGAACTTAACAGAAGTTAGTAACCGAATCGGTTCGTAACCGTATCACTGTGTGGTGTTTCGCTTGGCAGCCAGCCAACCAACAGCCAGCTCGACGCTTTTGTGACATTGAAAGGACGTTCGCACATCATTGGCGACGCGCTTCATCCAAGCGCAAGGAAGAGGAACCAGCAGCGCGTTTATCCTGACTACCTGCTGACGTAGCTGACCAACCGTCACCATGGAAGGGCTCATGGACAAATCGTCCAAGACGCATCGCAAGTCCAAGGCCGGCGCCAAAGTCAACAAGCAAAAGAAAAAAGAGTTTGAAAAGCAAAAGAAAGACACGCCGTCACTTGCCGACCAGCGCAAAAACCCAAAGGCCTTTGGTGTCTCAAAAGCGGGCAAAGCGCGCAAGACCATCCAACGCAACTTGGACCGTGCGCATCGCAAAGAGTATGTGCCGCAAGTGAGCCGCTCGGAAGACTTGCCACCACCGATCTCGGTCGTGGTCATGGGACCCCCTGGAAGCGGTAAATCCACACTCATTCGCGTACGTATATACTACATACTGCTTGGGATGTCCCTACGTGAAGAAGGCTAAACTAATCCTTTGTATCGAATCTTATTTGCAGTCGCTCGTGAAGAGATACACGCGCCACAACTTGGTCGAAGTCAAAGGCCCCGTGACCGTCGTGAGTGGCAAAGACCGCCGCATCACGTTCTTTGAATGCCCCAACGATCTCAACGCCATGCTGGACTTGGCCAAGATCGCCGACTTGGTGTTGCTCATGATCGATGCCAGTTTTGGCTTTGAAATGGAAACCTTTGAGTTTCTCAATATCTTGCAAGTCGTTGGGTTCCCAAAAGTCATGGGCATCCTCACGCATTTGGACAGTTTCAAGAAAAACAAATCGTTGCGCACCACCAAAAAGCGCTTGAAAAACCGTTTTTGGACCGAAATTTACCAAGGTGCTAAATTGTTTTATTTTTCCGGCATCGCGGCCAATAAATACCCAAAGGGAGAGATTCAGAATATGTCGTTGTACATCCAACGCATGAAATTCCGCCCATTGACGTGGCGTAATGCACATCCGTATATGCTCGCCGACCGGTTTGAAGATGTGACCCATCCAGATGAGGTGCAGCGGAACCCGCTTGTGGATCGCAAAGTCACTTTGTATGGGTATTTGAGAGGCACCCATTTGAAACCGGGCATGAAAATGCATATCGCTGGTGCCGGTGATTTTTACATGGATAATATCACATCCATGCCGGACCCATGTCCGATTCCAAATTCCAAAAATGGGGAAGGTAAAAAAAAACATTTGACGCAAAAAGATATTTTATTGTACGCGCCCATGTCCGATGTCGGCAATATCATGTACGATAAAGACGCCATGTATATTACACTCAACCAGCTCAATTACACGAAACAAGATTCGGAGATTGTGTTGCCAGGCGATGAAAAAGACGGCGAAGGAGATGTGGACAATTTGAGGCCAAGTGCCGGGGGCGAAGGTGTTGAAATGGTGCAAAACTTGCAGCAAATGGACATCGGACTGGACGAGCGCTTGCGCGGCGCGAGTTTGTCGCTTTTCAAGAACACGGCGGCGGTGCGCGCCGATGAAGTGGACAGCGATGAAGACATGGAGGATGAAGAGGAAGAGGATGACGAAGAGGACAGTGAGGATGATGATGCGGAGCCTAATGTAGGCAAGCCACTGGAGCGCGTGGTGGTTGACAGCAGCGGTCGCATGCGTCGCCGTGCCGTGTTTGACGATGAACCACAAGACGCAGAAGAGCGTCAGCCAGGATCAGATTCTGATTCGGATGATTCTGATGACGACGAAGAAGATGATGAAGAGGAGGAGGAAAAAGAGGAGACTGCGGACCAGTCGAATTTGAAGTGGAAAGAAAATTTGGTTTCCCGTGCGGCGATGAATTTCCTGGAGCGTGAAAAGGGCGACGTCAACTTGATGGAGTTGGTGTACGGCGAGCGCGAGAAGCTCCATATGACCGAAGCCGATGTGAACAAGCAGCGCAATGGACGAGGCGGTCGCGGTGATGACGATGACGATGGTGACGATGACGATTTCTTTACGCTCAAGAAGAAGAAGACCTCATCGTCCTCTCTGTCTGGCGCTGGCGCTGGAGGCGCTGCTGCTGGTGGTGGAGATGGCAATGACTGGGATGCGCTGGATTGTTCCAAGCTTCAAATCGGACTCGATGAGCTCAACAACTGGACCGAAGGTGACATGCTGCAAAGCATCCGCGACCGGTTTGTCACGGGCTCCTGGAAGCGCGCCAACAAAGCGTCCACGGCTGATGGGGATGAGGATGATGAGATGGATGGCGGCGCCGCTGACCCATTGAATGATGACGAAATGGATGGCGAGTTTGAAGATTTGGAGACGGGCGAAAAACATGGTGGGTCTGATTCTGAATCTGAATCTGAGAACGACCAAGACGAAACTGAGGAAGTTGAAGAAGAAGAAACCGATGAACAAATCCGCGAGCGATTACGCGCTGAAAAACTGGCGCGCAAGGCCCGTGAAGAGGAAGACGATGACGCGATCCCAGAAGGTGGCCGGTCGAAAAAAGACCGTGAAGACGAAGAAGATGAAGAAATGACCGAGCTCATGAAAGAAGCGAAAAAAATGCGCGAAGAACAAGCTGCTCGTAATGCCCAAGAGTTTGGCCAAGAAGGAGAAGATATGCGGTTGCAATTGGAAGGGTTCCGCAATGGGCTGTACGTGCGGATCGAGATCTCGGGTGTGCCCGCGGAATTTGCCAAGTTTTACGATGCCAAGAAACCCATTATTGTCGGTGGCTTGCCGAATGTGGAGCAAAACTTGGGACTCGTGCGCATGCGGTTCAAGAAGCACCGTTGGCATCGGAAAATTCTGAAGACCAATGACCCGCTAGTGTTTTCAGTCGGTTGGCGCCGGTTCCAGAGTTTGCCAGTGTACTCGATTGAAGACAGTAACGACAGGCAGCGGTATCTCAAGTACACGCCGGAGCATATGCATTGCTTTGCGACCATGTACGGACCCATGTGTCCGCCAAACACCGGTGTCTTGGCGTTCCAGACATTGTCCAACAGCGCCGAGGGCTTCCGTGTGAGCGCCACGGGTGTCGTGCTTGAACTGGACCACAAGTTTAGCGTTGTGAAAAAGCTCAAGCTGATCGGTACGCCACTGAAAATCCATAAAAACACGGCGTTCATCCGTGGCATGTTCAACTCGGAACTGGAAGTCGCCAAGTTTGAAGGCGCAAGTATCCGCACGGTGAGTGGCATCCGTGGCCGGATCAAAAAGGCCATGCGTGGTGAAAAGGGAGATTTCCGTGCCACTTTTGAAGACAAAATCTTGAAAAGTGACATCGTTTTCTGTCGCACGTGGGTGCCCGTGGAGCCAAAGCCCTTTTACAACCCCGTGACGTCGCTGTTATCGATGACTGGCGCATCGGCAAGTGGCAAGAAGGGCACTAAAAACCATGGCTTGTCACTGATGAAGACCACGTACGAGCTGCGTAAAGAACAGAAGCAGGCCGTGCCGGTGAACCCGGACTCGTTGTACAAGCCCATTGTGCGCAAGACCCGCAAGTTTGGCTCGCTGAAAGTGCCCAAGAAATTGCAGGCCGCGCTGCCATTTGCGAATAAACCAAAAATCGACAAGAAAAAGACCACGGAAGGGTACGCGACCAAGCGCGCGGTGGTCATGGAGCCGGAAGAGAAGAAAAAATACGCGTTCATGCAAGCCGTGAACACGGTGCGTCGCGACAGACAGCAAACGCGCAAAGAAAGCATGGCGCGGCGCCATGCCGACCATCTGAAGCGCAAACAGAAAGAAGAAAGCGTGTTTGCCGATGTCCACCGGGACGCCAAGAAGGCCAAGTTCCGCGCCGAAGGCAAAGAAGAAGCGCGCCGCGTGTTCCAGCAGCAAGGCGGCGGCCGTGGTGGTGGACGAGGAGGAGGTCGCGGTGGCGGCCGTAGTGGTGGCCGTGGAGGAGGTCGCGGTGGCGGCCGTGGCGGACGTGATTAACAGTCGCAAGAGCTTACGAGGAGTACGGACTGCAGAGGCATATGCACAGAATATAGAGAGAGTAGAGAGAGAAGAGCATTGATTGTTTGAATGAGATATATCCCCCATAAACACACAGGACATGTTGATTCTTTCATTTTGCTGGTGCATGTTTCCTTTCCCTGCATGTTCCTTTTTTCTTTCCTCGCCTGTTACATGTCACTAGACCGAGGGATTGATGGAATGTTGCACGAATGTTACTTGAGTACCCACGGTTCACCTTTTGCAGAACTGAACCGGTCCTGGGCTGACCACTGTAAGGGTGAACCGCTCACTGCGGTTCAAAGTTCACCAGCCACTGTTTGTCCAGTGGTTGGTGGCTCTGGCGCATGGTGTTTTGGGTCCCCAGTGGCTTGAACACAGTACGGAACTGCGAATTAGCATATCGACACCATGGGCATGTAAGTCGTCGCATGGCTGATATACTGGGATGATAGTGGCGCGCACGCACGGACAAATGTGATGGGAAAAATGGCAGCCAGAGGATCAGCACGAACGCGAGTGGCGAGTGATGAGATGGTGGAAGCGCGGGATCGATGAATCGAGAGGCAGCGCGCGATTATACAGAGATAAACAATTTGCTAACTTGTTCCTAAACGAGCGGCGACGTACGAGAAAAATATCCAGCGAGTGCAGTGGACCCATGGCAATGTATTCGGTCGGAAACGCAGCTTTCAGCAAAACGGAGCTCTACGCGCGCGCGGAAGGAGCTGCTGCTGAACAGATGCGGATGGATGGAGCAGTCCATCATTTTCTTACTTTTCCTACGCCATCCGGTCCGAGAGGGAGATCGTGTGTACCTACGTGTTGCTGCGTGTTCGTATTGGCTTGTGACCGATGGCAGCACAATGCGCTCATTGCTCGTGCGAAGTCGCGTTTTCGCCACCATCCCTCACCACTCGCGCTTGCTCCTGCATCCACCTTCAGCTGCTGCCGATTTTCCACACACAGCGTCCCGTGTGTCGCTACGACAGCACTCTTTTCGCTTCCCCAGATCCACTGACTTCATTGGTTTTATTATTTCAGTGTCAAGAACGGAAAGGTTGTTGTGTTGTTGAACGGACGCTTCGCCGGCCGCAAGGCTGTCGTTGTCAAGACCCACGATGAAGGCCACGGTGACCGCAAGTTCGGCCACGCCATCGGTGCGTTTCTCTCTTCGTCCTTTCCATTCCCCGTTTGTGGAGCTCTCTTATTTACCCATGTTTTTTTTCATATTTCTTTTTTTCTATAGTCGCCGGTATTGACCGCTACCCACGCAAGGTCACCCGCGCCATGAGCAAGAAGAAGCTTGCCAAGAAGTCCAAGGTCAAGCCATTCATCAAGGTCGTCAACTTCAACCACATCATGCCAACGCGTTACGTCGTGGACATTGACCTCAAGAAGGTCCTTGATGAGGAAGTGCTGGCCAACCCAGAGTCCCGTGTCGAGTCGCGCAAGACCATCAAGAAGGTCTTTGAAGAACGCTACTTGAACCAGGCGACCATCAAGTCGGAGAAGAAGGCCGCCGGCGTGAGCTTCTTCTTCAAGAAGCTTCGCTTCTAAACATTGCAATGGGTTGCTTAGACAAGGAGGAGAGCTGGTGGTGCCGCCGATTCTCAGGGTATTAGTAATGCAGCAACAATTTTAGTTCCGCTTTGCAATATGGAAGGGTCTCTCTCTTGTACATGTGTGTGTGTGTGTGTGTGTGTGTGTGTGTGTGTGCGTGCGCAGCTCTGTGAACGATAACGACAGTGATGTCTCATTGCTATTGTTAGCTCCCACTAATCAGTTGAGCTCACCCAAAAAAAATAATAAGTCAGACAAGCTTAAGCCGGACTGCTTCGGGTTGGTGACGTGGGCTCCTGGGCAGTCAGCTTCCAGTGCAGTTATCATAGCAGTGTGCGAATCGCTTGCTTGGCCCTGTTGACGCGCTGCTGGCTGCTTGGAAAAGCTCTTGCCAAGGCAGTCTGATCTCTGTAGTGTACTGGCATCATCTCATGGGGCTCTCCAAACAAAGAGGAAAAGTTCTACAAAGGCGCCAAGAATGACACGGCCTGGAACAAGGTACTGTACGTTGGTGGAGATACGCAAAACGCACACACACAGCGCAAATTGTTTCCAAACATGGTGGCTTTCTTTTCCTTCATTTTTTTTAATTGGTGTTTTTAGGATTTGTTGTGGCGGTACCATGTCTCCAAAGAAACCAAGCAGTCCAAAGTGGACGCTGGCGAGATCGTTTGTTCCGACCCGCTCAAAAGGATGCGCCACACACGCATGAAGATGGGCATCACGGGCACGTTGATCCCAGAGATCACGCCTCGTCCAGATGAGGAAGGCCAGTTTGCTATGAGTGGCATCCCTGGAGGGAACCTGCACACATCAAGAGGTCGGTTTCCATTAAAAAAAAAGAGAGCCTAAAAGTCTGTTTTTGGTTCCTAAACAGTGGTGTGTTCACTAACAATTACCGCAGTACACTCGATACGCTCCTCCTCTTCATCATCATCGTCCACCAGCAGCTACAAGAAATCCAGCTCTTTCTCTTCGTCTTCATCTGTGGTAACCAAGACTTCCTCTCACCGCTCGCTTCGCCTTGAAGATGTCCAAGAGATTCTCCACAATCAGTCGCGGCTACTGAAGGAAAAAAGCGACCAAGATCTCATGGCCATGCGAACCATGGTATCGGAAGAAGCAAGTAAACGCGAAGCCGCTGAAAAGCGACTGGCGTTACTGTGTGAGCGGCTTGGCGTCGAAGATACTTAGCACAAAATAATATTTTTTCAAACAAAAAATGTAAAAAACAAAATTCAATTTTAAAACAAGTCATCCAAGTCTCTACTGCAGTAACTGTACGTTTTTTTTTTACTCGACGCCGTCGGTCTCACGGAAGCGCTTGAGGATGCCCATGAAGAACGCCTTGGTGTTATTCACGCGGCTGCTGACGCTTGTATTGTACGCCTCTAACGCGGCCTTGGCCGTCTCGTAGTCAAACCACGACAAGTAGTCGATCATCCGTTCGTCGACGTCGTCTTTCTTGAGCTTGCACTCGCGCGAATCGATATGCTTTTGCACAAGCGCGCGGGTTTTTTCCAGTTGCTTTTCGCTTTGCTTTTTACGGAGGCTGTCAATTTTACCACGGCGTTGCTCCGAGTTGTTGCCGCCGCCACTTGCCGTGAGCTCCACGTTGATGCGGCGCCCATTGAGCAATGAATGGTGGCGAGAAAGTGCAGCACCAAGCGCTTTACTGTCTTGCACTTCAATAAAAGCCGTACCTTTGAATTTTTTGGTTTTCTTATCGGTCAACATGCGCAAGGTGATCTGGCCGGCTTCATGGAAATGTTTGCGCACCATGGCTTCGGTACATTTGAACGGCAACTGGCCCACAAACAAAGTCAAGTGGATGCGCTTCTTTTTCAAAGCAGCAGCATCTTCATCATCACCGTTTGCGTCTCCGTCTTTGGACTTGCGCTTGCGCTTCTTGCCCGTTTGTGTGGGGGCCACAGCGGGCGTGGTTGGCTCGCCACGCGCCGACTTGCGTTCCAACAAGCGACGCTGCTTGGCGTTCAGCCGTTCACCAGCCACCGTTGGCGCTGCCGTCGCAGTTGCTGGAGATGCTGCTGGTGTTTCCTTCTTCGTGTCTTTCTTGGCGTCTTGGAGGCGCTGCTGTTCGCGTTGAAGCTTTCGGCGCTCTTTGGCGTTCATGGCTTCCTCACCTGCCTCGGTCTTGGCCGCTGGCTCTGCTTCCTTCTTCTCCGACTTCACTTCCGCAGCCGGGGCGGCAGTGGTGGCAGCGCGCTGCAGCTTGCGGCGCTCCTTGGCGTTCATCGTCGTCGCAGGGGTCTCCACAGCGGTCGCCATTTTCTTCTGCTTGTCTGTTTACTTGCAGGAAGCCAATGCGATTTGATTTGCTCCTGTCGTTTCGTGGCCAGTGGAGCCAATCAGTCGAACTAGTATTGTGCCCCGGGGGTACTAATCTGAGACGCCTTTGCTTAGATGACGGTTGTTCAGGAGCCTGTTGCTCTCTTGGATGTGAATGCAGACTCCAAAAGCGACTCGTCCCTCCCCACATGGACAAGTCCTCATTTTGTGCTTTGGAAAGTTGCACAGAATTATTTGGATCAGCCCAGTGGTGATATTACTACAGCTCGTGAGAAAGACGAGGAAATGACATGAGAGTGCGATCAATACTGGACGGGTGGTGAATAGTCTGTGTTTGGGCGTTTCCATCATATACTGTCTAGCGAATAATAGTAGATGACGTCTTCAGCGCGTTTCTTTAGAAAGCTCGGACGATTCTAACTATCTTAATCACGCGGAAGGCCTCTTGTTGCATTTAAAAGTGACTGCTGCACTACAAACGACGAATCAATACGCTACTCATTGCATTGGCGGTTGAAATTCAGAAATGGGCATGAAGATTTTGTGTGTGTGTTTCCTTTGGTCAACATCACTTCGATTCACAACCAGCGCTTTTTAACCTACTCGTTCTAACCGATATTACGTTCTTATCGAGACGACCTACACATGTCACATAATTTTGTTCATTTCCGTTTTGCCTCATCAAAGCAAGCTTCCACAGTATCGTCATGGTGCTGCCTGTCATCATCACTGGAGCCGTCGTCCTCGGCGGAGTGTCTACGTACACCATGTACCAATGCGGCAAGATGATCGTTTTACCATCCGGCACAAAGGAAGCACCGCCCAAGACATTCTTCAGCAACTCGTGTGGCGCTCTCTCGGCGTTCAGTGTCTACAGCGTGCAAGATAGGATCCTGAACAAGCATTTCGCGCACTTGCTGACCTACGAAGTGCCTGCAAAAATGGAGCAGTGGGTGTTCAGAGATTTTCTTCGCGTCACGGGGCCCTTCTTCGCCACGCGCATGGCCATGGTATCGCTCTCTGTTGCTGTCATGGGCATGGTGACAACCAAGGTGGATCTTAATCGATTACAAAAGTAGGTTTCACATCTCAGAATGTATTCCAATATACGTCACAAAAAAGGCAGACTTCAACCAGCATACGTACTCGTCCGGATAATTAGTTGTTTGTGTTGCGTATACTTGTGTCACCTGTTGGATAGATTATGGCGTATAGCCGGATACAGAAGTTGCAGTTGGTCTGTCAGAAACGACTTTGTTGCGGAGGAAGAAGAAAGAAGGAAAAAACCTTTGGGCGGCATTTCGCGGATTAACTTCCAGCAGCAACCACAAAATGTGGCTCGGAGGCGCCTGGAAGACTGCCCTTTTGGCGCTGCTTTGCGTGCAATTACAGGTGCACACCACCCATCCAGCGACACTAGATGAACACACACTCGCCCAGCTACTCGATGAAACGCTTGCGCGCTCCGACTGGCCTGTGCTTGACCAACAAACCAAAGATTCGTTTCTTCAACAAGCGCGCGATACCATCCCAGATACCGTTCCTGACGGCGTTCAGTGCAATAAAGTCAAGAAATGCGACCGAAAACAAATCTGTGCGATCGTCTGCGAGCGCGGCTCCGTGGTCGTGGACAAGTGGCTCCAAAAAGCGCTGCTTTTGCAACGCAAACTCGCCTACCGCCGCAATTTTTGCCATGCGCATTTGCCAGGAAGCCACAACTCGGCCATCAACCTTGCTGATGTACGTGTATTGTATAGGTATACACCACCCCTCTTTGTGTATACTGATGCAACTTGTGCCTTTTGTTGTCTCCACCACACTTGCAGGGCTACGGCGTGGAAGACCATGTTTTTGAAATGTACACCAAGTACATTTCGTGGTTTAAGAAAGATTTGCAAGTCCACACAAACGACCAGTTGTTTACACTGACCGACCAGCTTCAAATGGGCGTGCGCTTCATTGAACTGGATGTCCATTGGTTTGATAATGACTTGCGGATCGCCCACTGTGGAGGGTTCCACTCGGGTCTCTTGGACGGGTTAATCAATGTGTTTAACACAATCGCGCAATATTTGGGCACCCATATTGAATGGGATTCCGAGACCATTGGCTGCAAACCGTCTTTGAGCAGTATCCCAGCCAGTGAACAACGCCATCTGGAAGAAGCCTTGGTGGAAATCGCGACGTGGCTCCATGCCCCCGAGAATAAAGACGAATTTTTAATGGTGTTTTTCGATGACGAAAATAATTTATTTCGTTGGAAAAAAGTGATGACACTTTTAAAATATTTGCAAGCGCATTTTGACACGAAAGAAATTTTATTACCAACTGATTTGGTGCTCACAAAAGGATGGCCAAGTTTCCAAGATTTATTGGATGCGGGCAAACGCGTGATTTTTATGAGTGGGTCCAATTATTCGCCACGTGCCGATCATGTGCTTTTCGTGAAAGAAAGTATTTGCAATTGGAGCGAACCAGGGTTGCCGTTTGCACCGTTCCCAGAGTGTGAGTTTGATAGCAAGCACGACGGCCCGTTAGCACACAAGAAAACCATTTTCCGCCCCGAGACAAGTGAGATCGTGTACGCATTTTTGAATGCCGATGGCCATTTAGGCGGCAACACGTACTTGCTGAATGAGACGTCGATCCCTCCGATGGTCGAGTGTGGCGTGAACATCCCGTCGCCGGATAATATCACACCAAAGCGGATGGAAAGTATGGTCTGGGCACTCACGCGACCAGAAGAACTGGTGCCAAACAAGTGTGTGGCGATCACACGCGAGTCGCCAAGTTGGAAGAGTGTGGACTGTGGCCTTTCAAATTTTGTTGCGACTTGTGGCCATCAGTCCCACTACGCACAGTGGACACTGGGCAAGACACCCGTGGAAGAGAAGGATGCCAATGCGTCGTGCGCGCGAGTATCGGAGACGTTGGTGTACCGTGTGCCTACAAATGGGTACGAGAACATTCTGGTCCACAAATTGCTCACACAAGCACCCTCAGCGATCGAAGGCGTGTGGGTCGATGCCAAGTCGCTCGCAAACGAAGTGTTTTCCAGCGAGAAGGTACCGGTACTACATGAGCTGACTGATGTGGTCTCGATTGAATGAAAAAAAACGACAACTTGATACCACCTAAGTATTGTACTTCAGAAGAACACAAACATGGTACAGAACCACAAGAAAAGAAGAAAAGAAAAAAAGAAACCGTATGCAATATTATTCCTCCTATTACTCGACTGTGGAGATCCAGTACGAAACATGATCGATACGCTGTTTGTCAAGTCTGGCTAAAAAAAAAACGATACGATGTGGGAAAAATGAGGAGCCGCCAGGCGAGAGGCTTCCACTGCCGGTAGATTGAAGCTTAGCCTGGCGCTGGTGATGGAAGGAGCATGGTGCTTAGCACGCCGTTGGCGCCTCGGTGGTCTCGCTTGGAGTCGCAGTGGTCTCGCTTGGCGTCGCCGTGGTCACGGTTGGGGTCTCCATAGTCTCCGCAGGAGCCGTAATGGCTGGCGTCGTGAGGGCCGCGCAGTCGCCATCAAAGGAGCTGACAAGCTGGTACACGTTGATCGAGGTCGTGCCAAGCGAAAGCTCACAGTCCGATGGGCTGAGTCCTTTGATGGTGCCGATGAGAGCCACACACGCGGTGGACTTGCACATGAGCGCGACTTGGTCCGAAGTGGGCAAGCCCGTAGGCGCCAAGAAATTGTAGCCCGAGTCGTTCTTGCAGGTCGTGAGGTTGGCATCCGAGGCAAGTGGCACAAGCTTGGAGAACTCCGTGGTTGGGCAAGTAGCAGCCGAGGCGACACCGGCAAAGGCAGCGGCGGCGAGGAGAAGATTCTTGGTGAACATCGTGGAAAGGGTTGGTGGAAGTCCGAAGCAAATTGGAGAATGAGAGATAGCTCGTGATGTCTTTACCGGACAGGACTTGGAGGGAACTGGCAAAACGAACATGCTCAGACTTGGGGAGCCTTCCTCGATCGGTGGTGCCCTTGGCCAGAGTCATAAAATCACAGGTCACCGACGGGGGAATCCCCTCCGAGGATGCGGGCAGACTCGGATGATTTGGCGTCCATGAATATCATGCACCGGCACAGCAACTTTAGCACGATTGAAGTTGAAGCACATGCGACCACGACAACGATGGCGCCGGGGGGCTGATCGTGATTGCATGTTGATGGTGTCTACTTGCACATAAACGGGCGAAATGGACTGCTTGTACCCAATCATTGGTACAATTTGGAAATGTGTACCAGACTATTGGTACATTTGGATCTGATCAGCAGTGAGCAATGCTTGTGATCGTAAATGTCGCACATCGGATTCCGACGCTGCGGCATGTGCCACACTGGGTCCTCGATGATCAAGTTGATCCGTTGCCGTGATATCCTGGCTTTCATCGAGATGCGCCACATTACAGGCTGACCACCACGCTGGTGGAGGCGATGAGCTGAGCGATAAAGGAGTTGTTCTCTTGCAACTCATAGTGACGCTTGAACACAATCAATGACGCTGCACTTCCTCGCGCGCGCGATCGCTCACTTTTCATCTCGCATCAACACCAGCACAGTGTGTTCGGTATCGCTTGCTGTAAACGCGGACATTGTAACTCCGACTCCGATGTTCCGATGGTCAAATAGCTGCTGGACACGACTGAGATTGGCTCGTGCTGGTTGCACCAGTGAGCACCACCATGCAAGAGGTACGCAAAAATAAGAGAACAAAAAGACACACGAAAGAAGACACAATTCAAATATATTTTGCGCCCAACACAGGAACGCTAGCACCAACGCATAGAGTGAAATCTAACCGATGGACTTGTGCATGTAAGACTGTGAAGAGCTGTACCAGGATTTCAACTTTTTCTCTTTCAAAATGGGAAACGCCAGTCAAAAAGAAAGGAACAATCAAAAATTGCTTAGCACGCCGCTGGTGGCGCGGCCGTGGTCACACCTGGCACAGGAGCGGCCGTGGTCACACCTGGCACAGGAGCGGCGGTGGTCACGCCTGGCACAGGGGCGGCGGTGGTGACAACAGGCACAGGGGCGGTGGTGGCTGGCGTGGTGAGGGCCTTGCACTTGCCGTCGAACTCGCTGGTGAGCGTGTACACGTTGAAGGTCACGCCAAAGACCGTGAAGTCGCAGTCCGTTGGCGAAAGACCCTTGATGGTGTTGATCAAGGTAACACACGATGGCGCGTTACACATCTTGATGGTGGTGGCGTCGTTAGGAAGACCGCTTGGTGGGATCAGCTTGAAACCCGAAGTAGTTTCACAATCCTTGAGGACTGGCTGGAGTTCTGGTTTGGTGGCAATTGGCGTGAGCTTCAGCGTGAGCGCGCTGGATTCGGCATCTGTACAGGCACGTGCAGAGACGGCGGCGATGAAGGCGGCAGCGATGATGAGGCTCTTGGCGAACATTGTGAGTGTGGAGGGTGGTGGGGTGGAGGAGGACTTGAGGAGATGCGAGCAAATTCAGGAGTGAGCTCTTTGGTCTGGGGACGGTTGCCCACCGATCATCGGATCGCCTCAAGGAAGGAAGGCAGTCCAGTCCACCTTTTTCCACCGATGAGAGCTGCTCCTCTGCTCCTCTGATCTGTGCTGGTGGCGCGTATCATAGCCGCGTCAACAAGCATTTCGAAACGTTCGATCGATGCATCCAAATCCAAATGGCATCACGTTTCCTGGATGTTCCTGGGTGGGATTTGCTACGCCAGCCGCATCACATCAACAGGTTGGATCCCTGTCTTTCCACAGTCCACAGTGTGGAAAGCCACAGCAAACAAACAAACAAACACAGGTTGTTTGCCAGGGACATGAATTACTTGGGCAGTCTCCACTCTGCCGAAGGTGTTGCCTCATTCATCTGTGCATCAGCGACAGTGGGAGTTGGAATCCATGGTGTGACGTACTTCGACTTTATTACAACGCTGATTGGCGTAAATACGGAATATCAGGCAATAATTGGATGAAATAGAGCGTCTCGACGCACATAGACGGGCCTTCGTTATCAAATCCTCAATTTTCCAATTTGAATTGACTGCGAATCCGAAGAAAATCAAAGCAAACACTGAATGTGTTGGATGAACGCAAGGAACGCTCCACGAAGCAGCCTGCTGTGTACAGTAAACTATCTGTGGTGCTGTATGCTGCCGTAGAATGCCGCGGTGTACGTTACCAAAGATTCTGCAAGGCTCTTTGAAACTCCACCAGGGCCATGCCTCTGTCAGCATGAGAAGCTTGGACATCAAAATGAAAAAAATGAAAAAAATGCGAATCCAAATTGAGAATTTGTGCATAGTATGTCAACAAAAACGGGTGCCAAGATGTCGTGAGGCCTGCCATCAGTGCACCCAATGGCCACTGTTCAGATCACGTGACGCCACGAAAATGACTTGTTTTGTTGCTTGTCCACCACAGTCTATGGAATCAGGTGGTGTGATGCCATCTCTTATTTCAGTACACTGATTGCATGATGCCAATATCTTTGACACCCAAAAAAAACACCAATTTCAGTGCTGGTGATCAAATGTGTGTTGTTGGCTTTGTGGCTTTGGAAGATGCCAACCTTTTTTTTTCCAAATCGTTGGCATTTTTTTCCAACTTTTTTGGTGAGCGTGCCGATGATGTGAGGGCGCTCACCAAGAAACTCGCATCCAGCAAGAATGTCCCAGCTTCGCTCTGTGCCGCCGTTCCAATTCTGATGATGTCGTGGGCTGTTGATCTTGATGGATTTGCTTTTCCCTGAGATGTGTGACGGGTGGTGAGTGTGAACCAGCACAGTCCTCTTGACCCAAGAGTCAGACAAAGAGAGAGAGAGAGAGAGAGAGACCCAAGAGTCTTGGGTCTCTTCTCGAGTCTCTCGGTCTGACTCCAAAAGCTGAACAAAAGCAAAGCAGCAAAATAAAGATAAAGAATTGAGTTCAGTTTGCTGCCATCACAGTCAGTGTGCGTGCGCTGTGCTTCGATATTTTTTCTCGTCGCAGATTCTCACCCAGTTTGCAGTCATCCCTCCCAAAGCCATGGATGGATGGATGGCCCATGATGCCTGGAATCCAGGCATTCCAGAGACCTTGGAAGGATTCACTCGCTTTTTTCAAGGTGGATGGAAAATGGAACGATTTTGGTCTCAGCGTGCTTGGGTCCAAGCGGTATTACTACTGGACATGGGGCAAGTATTACTACTGGACATGGAGGCAAACAAGTGAATATTTATTTACCGGTACTTTCATTCCGGCAACGACAGCAGAAACACACGAGCAAACTGAGGACTTCTTAGCTTTGTCCTATCATAGGATAGGCCTTGGTCCACTGAATACAGCATGAGCGAGGTGATCAAATGTACGAGCCCTCGCCACTGCCATCGGAGCCATCGTCGTCGTCGAGCGAATCCTCGTCGGTGCCATCGGTGGCACTGCCAGCGCTTGGGCCAGGTGTGAGCGCATCCGCATCATCGTGCTTCTTGGAGCCATTCGGTGGACGTGACGGGTGGTTGTCACCAATGGCTTGGCTTCCCGACCCGCGAGGCGGACGACTTTCGCCACTGTGGCTTCCGCGTGGGTGTGGTGGCTGTTTACCCTTCCCGTGTGGGGGAAAAGGGCGTTTGGATCCATCAGATTTTGCTGGTGAATCGCCTTCTCCACCAGCTTCTGCCGTGGCGCCTGGTTGGCGACCTGGACGATCTCCGCGGCTACCGCTTCCATGAGGAGGTGGGCCGTCGAAGCTGCCGTCGTTGCTTCCATGTGGTGGGCCGCCTTTCCCGTGACGTGGGCGACCAGCATTGCTGCCGCTTCGGTGAGGAGGTGGCCCATCGAAACTGCCACTTCCATGTGGAGGG
>JAADWJ010000366.1:0-22182 GCA_023336165.1 Pythium monospermum
GGATGTGGTCTGTGTCTTTGTATGGGACCAAGTCTTCCTGGGCGAACAAATCAACAACTGGAGCATCGTCGGCGCTGCGATCATCTGTGGCTCGGCGACTCTGATCGCGCTGCGCAAGGCGCAAGTGATCTGAATTGGTACGTACAAATTCTCAGGTGGATATAGAAATCGGTAAACCTTGCTGGATAAATAAATAAATACATAGGAAAAATCGCTGGTTAGGACGCTTGGGGGATGAAATTCAAGTCTTCATATAGGCAGCATGCATACCAATTACGGGACAAATTCCACGTGGGCTTTGGTCTTTACGAGCTCGTTGCACGCCAATCCTGGCAACACCACGAAGTCAGAACAAGGTCAACGCCAGTGAAAAACATCTGTGGTGTGGGTTGTTGCCATAGGCGAGCCACCTCGACTTTCTCCGTAGCGAATTGACCCATCTGCGCGTAAGGTTGCATCCAACTTTTCCGTCAGCTCCGAGATTTGCTGCCGCACCACTTCAATTTGGGAAGTACACAACATGGACTCGCGCTTCTGGCGTGTGCACGAGCGCCTTGAAGCAAAAGGCGACAAAATTCATGGATGGGTTGTCTTCTTGTTGGTGGTTTGAACTGGAGTTGCTGCTGTCCGCATCTATCTTGCATGGACCAGTCGATCGCTGAGACCTTCTCCCCCTCCCCAGCGTCCTCTTGATCCGCGTGGCTCTGGCTAACGCATCTTGTTTGCCTTCTTTCGGTCTCTTGAGATTTGTGGACTGTATTTTTCTTATTCACAGCTTGGTGCCCATTGCGTCTTGTCTCCCATTTTCAAAACACAAACAAAAAACTAGCAGCAAGCGCGTCGCCCCACACTACGAATATGGCGCGTCGCAACCAACTCATCGCCTTCGTCATGGCCATGGCCATGGTCTTTGCCCCCACGGTTTTATGCGCCTATGTATTGGCGCCAGACTGGACGATCGAAGTCCCGCTCCCGTACACGCGTGAGATCGCACAGGCTTTTCTTGCGGCCCATAATTCGCGACGCCGCAACCCACCGCAATCCGCTGCCGACATGCGCAAGCTCAAATGGAATGGTACGCTCGCCGAACAAGCTAAGGTCCACGTGAGCAAGTGCTCGCTGGTTCTGGATTCGTTGAATTTCACGGTCGGCCAGAATATCCAGTTGTCCAACGTACCAGAACTCAGTGTCTCGACGGCTGATGACACGCTCAAGCTATGGGTGGAGAAGAACCTTGTACAGTACCCAATGAACGAAGAAGGCCGTATGGGGCGCAGTACGGCGTCACAAGTACTATGGGCAAATACGTCGTCTGTCGGCTGCGCATCGCATTGGTGTCCGAACCAAGTCCTCAGTGGCGGCAATGGGACAGGTATTCTGACGGCGTGCAACTACTACCCACCGGGTAATTACCCGGACAAGCCCGTGTTCAAGGTGGACCCACCTTGTACGGCGTGTCCGGATGACGCGCAATACTGCGATGTCACGCTCTGCACGCCTGAACATCACGTCTTCCTCTCCGACTTCAACATGTACGACGACTCGGTGCAATCGGCGTTGCCTTGAAGAAAGAACGACAAAAAAACCTAACTGCAAATTTCAATCAGTTAAGAACATAGCAAACGAAGCATTTTACTGTTTTGTACTTAACTATGGCCCGTGTTGGTGCTTTGACTGGGGTACAATTCATGGGCCTCTCTTCGAAAGGCGCGCATCACTTTTTGAATGGCATTGTGAGAGAGACGCTTGACGGTAAAGCAACTCGCGTCGTTTGAACGTACGTAGTTCTTCTTCACGCCCCACGCAAAGTGATCATGGTCCTTGATGTAAATTTTACTCTCTAACGTCAAATTTATACAGAAATCTGCTTCAGAATTGCTATATAATCCCGGATTTCTTCGACAAATTGTTTTTCTCAAACGGCAACGAGCAGTGCGCGATACGCTCTCATCATGGCGCACACTGTCGCTGAATTCGAAATGGCTGTACTGTGCGCGTTCCAGTACGCAGGTGCGAGCCCTGCAGACCAGCAGGCGCAAGCACTGAAGCAGCAAGCCGAGTCGTACTGCAGTGCCGTGAAGGCAAGTGCGAATGCGTGGCGGCTCTGTCTCGAGTTGTTTGAGTGTTCCACACACGACCAGGCCAAGTTCTTTGCTCTTCAGACACTTCAGGCCCTGCTGGTGGAAGGGCTCGTGGACGAGAACGTCACTTCGCAGCTTCGTGTGGAGCTGCTCGCGTGGCTTCGCGCCAACGTCGCGTTGGTGGAACAGTCGTCGCCGTTTCTCAAGACCAAGCTCGCAGTCGTGGTGACCCTTTTGATCAAGCGCGACTACCCAGACAGGTGGCCAACAGCCTTCCATGAGCTCATGGCGCTGCTGCCCAACGGCGCGTCCATGGTGGAGATGTATTTCCGTATCCTCACCGAGATCAACATCGAGATTGTCGAGTTTGACCCAACCAGAACACAAGCCGAAACGGTCGCCAACATGCGCATCAAAGACGCGATGCGCGAGAGCTCGTGTATGGCTGAGACCTTTGATGCGATCTACAACGTGCTCGTGAATGCCGAGATGAGCGGCGTGATGCTGCGCCTCAGCCTCAGCGCGCTGGAGATTCTCAAGCGGTACATCGCCTGGGTCGACATCTCGCTGATCGTCAACGACCGCTTTATCCCTCTGCTCTTCAAGATGCTGCGCACGTCGGCGGCGTTGCGCTGCCCAGCTGCGAACTGCATTTTTGAGGTCATTGACAAGGGCATGACCCCTGAAAAGAAACTCGCACTGATCAGCCAGCTCAATTTGTTGGAGATCCTTCCACAATTGCCCATCCAAGACGAAGAAGAATTCGCTGTTGAAGTCGCAGAGATCGTCAACGCCATGGGGCTCGAGTTGATTGAATGCATCGACGCGTTCCGCCACCAGCAAAATGCCGCACTGATGGCGCAGGCCAGTACGATGCTCTGCCAGTTGATGCCGCTTGTGTGGGATTTATTCGCCCACGAAACCAAAAACGTATCGGAAGAAGTCTTTGAAGTCGTGAATTCGGTTGGGACGTTGATCCGTGCCGAGTCGGAAGGCCCAACCGCTGGCGCCGATGAAATCTTCCAGCCGACAGCGTATTTGCCACAGATCTTGAACGGCATTTACAGACAGACGCGGTACCCAGAGGCCGATGACGATACTGATGAGGCCGAATTTGAAGAATACCGCCGTAGTCTGTACAAGATCTACGTCAATATCACACGGAAGCGGCCGCTTGAGACTCTTTCGTTTTTGACGACCATGTCTCAAGAAATGCCCATGCAAGTGCAGCTCGTGGAGGCCCGTGATTTGGAATCGTACATCTCGTTGGTGCATCGCTACATGGAAGGCGTCGCAGCCATGAAGGCCAAGAAAGAGCTCGAGTCACCGAGCAGCCCACTCACAGCGATCGTGATCAAGATTCACAGCAATATGATCGCCGGTGCGACGTTGCCAGGCGGCAAAGTCATTGATTCGACTGTGTTATTGGCGTACTATGACCTCGCGCAACGGTACAGCCGTGTGCTTCAGAACCAGTCCGCTCTGATCCCGGCCGTGCTCGATATGATGTTTGGTGCAAATGGCCTGACCAATCCGGACGGCCACGTGCGGTCGCGAGTATGTTACCTGTGTCTTCAGCTTGTGAAAGCCATCAATACCTCGGTGCACCCGCACGTTGAAAATATTCTGCGTGCGCTTGTTCCACGACTAGTTGTTCCAGGCGAAGAAGAAGCCGTGGCGAGACAGAACGACCCTACGTTTATCCCCTACGATGACCAAGTGTATCTCTTTGAACTCGCGGGTCAAGTGATCGCGTCGCTTGTGCCATCGCCAGAGAACATGCAAGTCAAGTACGAGTACACCAAGATGGTGCTGGAGCCTTTGGTTGCAGCACTGAATGTCACGCTCACCGCTCTGGCCAGTGGTGCACGTGACGAAGACCAAGCGGCGGAACACATCGCGAAGCTGCTGAACGCCATCGCGAATGTCTCGAAAGCGTTCAAGTCGGTCAACTGCATGGCCAACCAGCAAGAGCTGTTCACGTCGGTGCTGAATGGCACGGCGTTTGTGCTGCGCGCGATGCCGCGCCACCGCAGCGTGCGCTCAAAAGTCGTGTTTGCGCTCCACCGCTTCATCGTGATTTTGGACAGCGACCATTTGCTGTCCAATGTCGGTGAGATCTTGGAGCATTTGATGGTGGGCTGTGAGTTTGCAGACGTCGTCGAGGTCGTGCAGCTCTTGGACCAGCTGATCATCCGGTACAAAGACGCGCTGTTCCCGTTCTTTGACAATTTTGCGATGGCGTTTGTTGACCATTTGTGCCGCTTGATGCCGCCGCGCAATGGGTCGGCCGACAGTGAGACCAAGGATGCGTCCCAGTTAGAACGCGAAGCCATCCAAAAGTATTTGTACACGTTTTTGCTGCACCTTACGGTCCACAACCTCTCGTCCGTGTTTGTGAGCGCGCGTAACGTCGCGCAGCTAGAAAACTTGTTGCTTCTCGTGCTGGATGGTGCCTGCGAAGTGACCGATACGAACACCAACCGCGCGTGCTTTTCGATCGCCCATGAGCTCGTGTCGCGATGGCTGTTGTCGCCCACGCCGCCAAGTGAGCTGACCGCTGAGACAAAGTCACAGTTTACCCAGTTTATCGTTGAGAAGTTCACGGTCGCGATGTTTGCGATCGCCAAGAAGCACCATTTTGAAGTCCACGATGCGCAATGCTTTGCCGTGATGAAAGAGATCCGGTGTCTCCACGAAGTGCTGCTCAAGGCGCTTGGTGATGAGTTTTTGCGGTACTTGCGTGACGTTTGCTTGCCGTCGTTGGGCTGCCCCATGGAACTCGCAGCATCTTATGCCGCTCAAATCGCCACGGGCGATGACAAGATCATTCTAGAAACGTACAAACAGTTTGTGAGCCGCATGAAGTAGGGAGTCCCCGAGTATTAGGCATGTTTGAAAAGGTACTCTGATGGTAGGTAGATCGATGAATTAGGGGCGCGCCCTTTACAATGGCACGCTGGTGGTGATGGAGGAATGTTCACGATTAGAAGTTGATGTTCTACAAACTGTAGCCATTCGTTTCCCTCCTTGATGGCTACATCGACAACACACTGTGATTGGTTGGATTTCTTCTATAAATTGCACGGATTTAAGCCAATCGTTGTGCTGTTGCTAGGAATCAGAATCCCTAGAAAACATTTGTCTGATTCGCGCGCGAAACTGGCCTTCCAACCTGGGCTGTTGGTTGACTCGAAATTTCGTATGTCAAAATGGAAGAAAGAGCCGAACGTCTCGATTTTGAGGAAGCATTGGCGCGGTCGTGGAGTGAATCCGAATCGTCCGCGACACAAATGCGATCGATCGAGAGCGTGCAAATGACGAGAAGTGCGTTCCGGTTCCGTTTGAGCAGTAATGGCGGCGAAAGTAGTCTTCAAAGTATGGACTTGTCGCCATTACGAGCACGGTTTGCTCCATCGGCGTCACTGCAGCGAAGCCATGAGAAGGGCGGCGCATCGGATTCGTTTGCCCGTGCAGACGACGACGGTGAAGAAGAGTACGAAGAAGATGAGGATGATGACGACGTGCGCCGCAGTTGGACGACAGAGAAAGAGCCTTTACCATCAGTTGGCACTACTGGTGGTTTCCGCTTTCGTGGCGGCCACAGCCACGAAGAAGACCACAGCGACGATGATGAAGACGATTACGATGACCATGGTGAAGACCATGGTAGCGACGATTCATTTGGGTCGCTTGGGTGGGTGACGCGGCAACTGCGGCACTTGGAACGAAGGCAAAACGAAGCCAACGAGGATGAAAGTGACCATGACCATGATGAAGCGCAGGAAGGAGATGGCCACGATGACGATGCTGACGTGGAGAAGAGCGTACGTGAGGCGCTGAGTCTGTTGAACGGACACGACGCTGACAGTAGAGGTGGAGATGCGGAAGAGCAAGAGCAACAACAAGAGCAAGAAGAGACAAGCGGGGTCGTTGTGCCGTGGGGGCAACCTGCGGTGGCCCATGGGCAGTCGGATTACTTTGATATCGTGGAGGAAGCGATGATGTCAGACTGGCGACGAGCTGGCGACGGTCATGACGTGGAGGAGGAGGATCAGGAGCAAGCCGAGCATCAAGAAGAAGAGGACGAAGAAGAGGCAGCGACTGATGGTGAGGGCGAAGGAGACGGTGCAGAGGAGCATCGTGATGGCGAAGGCCATGAAGGTGACGAGGCCGACGAGTGGCTGGAGGCCTTCACGGCGAAAGGACGCGTGTATTACTACAACCGACGAACACGTGAATCTTCTTGGATCAAGTGCGTATATACAATACACTGGCGGCGGCGGGAGCGAAAGAGAGCAGAAAGGGTAAATGTTTGCTTACTCGCTACCGGTGTCTTTTTTTGCTTGTAGACCTGCTGTCGTTTCTAAAAAGGAAGAAGATTTGTCAACAGAGGATCAACAAGGACAAGTCGAAGCGCACGACCATGAGGAGGAGGAGGAGGAAGAAGGAGAAAGAGAGGACGAAGAGGATGAGGAGGAGGTAGAGCATCGTAACGATGGCGACGACCACGATGATGATGCGCAGTCCACGTCGTCTATGGCTTCATCTGACCACCACAGGAGCCCCCGCAGCAGCCACCACGAGCAAGAGCACGCCACGTCAGGGTCTCCTCCCAACGCAAACGCCTTAGGTATAACGACCACGACGACCGCGACCGCGACAAGCAACACTCTCTTTTGCTGCTTCTGTGGCACTTCTATGGCCGGTGGCGGTGGTGGGTTCCACGACCATTTACAAAAATGCGCGTTGCTCCGTTCCCACAAAAAAACGTCTTCACCGTTGTACACGCAATTTCAACAAATGCTGGTGTTGCTCTCTGAAGACACGTCACTACGGTCTATGCATTACGCGTCGTCGTCTTTGGAGGCGACCCCGCACCAACGAGGCGAACCGCTCACTCAGCAATCCGTGAGAGAAAGCCTCGCTCTGCTTCGCGTCAAGCATCGATCCAGTGTCAAGCCGCTTGTGCGTCGCACGTCCGTTGACGACCGCATGCCAACGTACCAGCCGACGTACCACCAGCCACCAGCTCGATCATCGATTTCTGTGAAGCCTGGTCTCTCTCGTGAGCCGCCCCCAGCGAGCAGCCGATTAGCATCGTCGTCCAATGGCAAAGCCAAGCCACCGTCTTCTTTCTCAGCGGGCGTGCTGCTCAACATGGAGACGTGCCGCCATTGCAGTCGCAGCTTTGCCGAAGGACGGCTCGCCAAACATGAAGCCGTTTGTCCACGGGTGTTTGGCAATGAGACTGCGTGGGGCCGCGGCGCGTCCCCTTCCGTCCACAAGCCGTCCGACCTGGCGCATACACACGAGGCCCACGGCCACGGCCACGGATACGACCACCAGCAGCAGCACTACCATCAAGAAATGATCCGCATGCTGCAGAAAAAGCGAAATGCCAAGCTCAAGCACACGTTGGCATTGAGTTTCCAAGAACACCAAGCGTCGCTTGTGGAATGTCCTTGCTGCAAACGCAAGTTTGCTCCTTCTGGCGCGCAGCAACATATCGATATCTGCAAGACCGTGCAGCACAGGCCCCGCAACCATATCCCGCTCATGAAAGATTTCGCCACAGCAAGTTAGAGAACAAGAAAGTACATATAGCTAGAAATTAGTTTAGCCTAGCCTGTGTCAATGGTATCCAGTTTTATGGTCGAAAGCCAGCAAAGGCTTTTTCAAGGATCTCCTTGCGGATCTTCGGGTAGTCTGGGTACATATCAAGCACTTTGTAACAAACGTCCACCGCCGCGACAAATTTTTTGGCCTTCAAGTAGTTGAAGGCTAATTTAAAGCCGATGGTCGCACTCGCGTCACCTTCACAGCTCCAGGCTTCTTGGTAACACTCGGCCGCATCAATGTACGACTGCTCCTTTTCCATGATCAAGCCAAGTAATTCCCAGGCTTTGCCCGATGATTTGTTGTGCATCAGCGCCTTTTTGCAAAGCTCTTGTGCTAAATCGTACTTGGACCGCTCGACGTAAATATCCGCGAGCATCAGGTAACTTCGTTCAAAATCTTCAGCCAAGTTTTGGTCATAATTCATCTTGGCGATCCGCTTGAGTTGGTTGCGGGCCTTTGGCTGTTGCTTGGTGAGCATGTACGCCGTCGCGAGTCCGAGCAAAGCCGGCACGTAGTCTCTATCGTGGTGTTCCAAGATCTCCATGAATTGCTGGATGGCCTTGTCCAGCATGGGTTTGGTCTTGACCGCCAACACGGCGTAGGCTTCCAGCACTTTGATCTGCAAGTTCTTGGCATCTTTGCCGCCGGGCAATTCATCCAGCAAAGTGTTGGCGATGCGGATATTCTCGGTCTGTTCTTTGGTATTCATCATGGACGAGTCGCTGTCGCTGCTGTGGCTTGTTCCACTGGATCCAGCCCCACTGCCGCTGCCGCCACTGCCACCGGCCATATCCCACAAGTTTTCATTATCCGGGTTCAAGTAGATCTCGGTCATATTCATCAGCGCCTGCTTGCCCCACTCCGGGTCGCGGCGCGCCAAGTTGAACTCTTCAATGGCCTCACGGACATTGTTCTTGTACCGCGCGTACAGGCCTTTGCAGAAATGCAAACCCGGTGAATGCGCGACCCGCACACCGGCGTGTTCGGCCATCTTCAAGTACCGAGGAATAATATTGAGCTTTCCTGCCCGGCGAAGCATCACGATAAACCGCGAAAGCGCGGCAAAATTGTCTGGTTTGCTTTCTAAAAGCTGCTGGAAATGGTAAATCGCCGACTCGTTGTCTTCTTTTTGAAGCATAATATCCGCGAGCATAATTGCGGCCTCTTCATTCGCTGGGTTTAGGCGAAGCAACGTCGTGCACCGTGCTTGGCATTGGTCAAAGTCTCCAGTATCACGGTACGTTCTCGCTAAAAAGAGAATGCATTCTTCATGGGTTTCATCGGAGCGCAGTGCGAGGGTCGCGTATTTCAGTACATTCTCATGTTCTTGGTGGTTACTGGCCACTTTATTGGCATAAATTTGAGCGATCTGGAAACACGACTCGGCGATCGTGCGCTTTTGCTTGGCGATCACATCGGGTTGTTCGTTTTTCTGCTTGTCCAAGATCAGTTTCTGGATCGAATAGGCCTTTAACAGCGCTTGGATAGACAAGTCGTCATTGCCCCTGCCGCGGTGGATCGATGGCAAGATCAGTTGGAGCTCCACCGCGCGCAAGAGGTCGCTGATCTCGTCGGATTCATTCGGTGGCGCTTGCTGGATCACGCGAAGCGCTTGGTCAAAGTGGCCCAGCTTGGAGTACAACTCGGCCAAGTCTTTGCGAAGCACCAAGTTGGCCGGTGCGAGTTTGAGTGCGCTTTCGTAGTAATCGACGGCTTTGAGGTAGTCGTGTTTGGAGATGAGCACCTTGCCGATCCGGCCAGCAAGTGTCGGGTCGTTTGGGCTCAGCACGGAAGCCGCACGGAACGATTCAATCGCTTGGTCCAGCAGCTGGATGCGTAAGTACGCCTCGGCCATACTCACGTGGGTCGCATGGCACGGGTTCATCGCCACAAGCTCTTGGTAGCAGCGTGCGTACAAGTGCTTGTCCTTGCGATAGGTCAAAAAGATATCGGCCTTGACCATTTGCGCCTTTGTAAAGGCAGGCGACGAGTGCGGCACATTACTCAGCATCGCGATCGCAGCGTCGTAGTCGCCGCGCTTGATCGCCAGCTCACTGTTTGCGACCAAGACGCGGACTTCCTGGGACGTGCCACTAACAACAACAACATAGAACAAAACAGATGGTTAGTTTGCATACAAATAGCAAGATCAACATGAGAAGGTACAACCCATTTACCGAAACACGTGAAGCGCTTCGCGGACAATTTTCGTGGCTTCAGGTACATCGCTGAGTTGCGAAAGCACTTGCGCCATTTGAATGTACACGGATGCTTTGTCGTACTGAGCCATTTCACCGGCCGCGCCGCTTGTTGCTGATACCGTGGCTTGCACTGGAAGAGCTGCTGCTCCTCCGCGCTTGTTCTTAGCCGCCCCACCACTACCAGTAGTGGCTTGGCTGCCAGCTGTTGGCGACGTGAGCATCTTCATGGCGGCTTGAAGCGTCTGGTGGGCATCGCGCACATCTCCCGAGTTCTCCAAGATCTTGGCCTTGATGATGAAATACGACAGCGATTGGCGGATCGAAAAGTCGTGGCTCAGCGCCTGGTCCAGACACGCCGCCGCGGCGCGGAAATGCTCTCTTTCCAAACAGATACGAGCCTGCAGCAAATGCGCCTGCGCGTGGCTTGGGTCCATCTTGAGGATGATGTTACACGCATGGTACGCGTCATCCAGCCGCGTCGCGACAAAGTACGCCTGCGCGAGCACAAACTGGGCACGGATAAAGCCAGGC
The DNA here is from genome assembly GCA_023336165.1 of Pythium monospermum. NCBI lineage: Eukaryota > Oomycota > Peronosporomycetes > Pythiales > Pythiaceae > Pythium > Pythium monospermum. The sequence goes on from JAADWJ010000366.1 coordinate 10,436, forward strand.
GATTTTTTCACCAGTTTTTCCAAGATGCTGATGCCCTTGGCGATCAACGACGAGGCCGACAAGCTGTCGTCACCTCCAGTACTCGCAGTAGTAGCAGCGTTGGCTTCTTGTTTGAGAAATTCCGACGCGACTTCGACCAAGAAAAGCGGATTCAGCTGGCTCATGAGCTCGTGGGTGGACAAGTCGGCCTGCTGGATGGTCTCCTTCAGTCGGTCCATATGAAGTTGCACGGCCTTTTGCAAGAGCTTGACTTGCTTGGCTCGGTCTTTGTCCTTGTACCAGCTCAACAGAGCCTGTAAAAACACAAACCCGGCGCTCGCGCCAATGGATTCTTGGATCACACTCAAGAATTCCATTTGCTGGGACGCATCGTCGACTTGGCCCACTTTGATCTGACAATAAATGAGCCCGTGGAGCGCCATCTCGTTGGACTCGTCCAGCTTGAGCGCTTCTTTGTACGACTCCATGGCTTCGCTGTAATCCTCCAGAAGCGCACGTTGGTAGCCTCGCTCGGCTCGGTACACGCCGCTCTCTGGATGTAATTGCACCGCTTGGTCGATCAACGCCAAGTTGCACTGTAGCACTTCGGTGTTGCGGTCCGAAAGCCTCGCATGGCATTTGGAAAGCTCATGGAAAATCTCTGGATTCGACGGTTCGCTTTTCTTCAACGCGTCAAAGAGATCGCGGATTTTTTGTGCCGCGTCGCGTGGTTTTCCTTCGCGAGAGAGCAAGTGAAGCACGAGGATGCGAAGCGCATCGATATCGCGGCTATTTTCACCAAGCGCGCGCTCGACGCTGTCCAGGCATTGGTCCCAATTGCCCATTTTGAGCAAAATCAGCGCCTTTTCGGTCACGCCGTGCTTAAACCATGGGTATTTCACGATGATTTCGTCCAAACAATCCAGTGTTTTGTTGTAATTCTTCTTCATATCGTGGAATTTGGCAATTCCCAATACTAATTCCGCGTCATTCGGACTGGCAAAAAAATATACAAAGCAAATATTAGGAAAACAAATAACCATAAAAAAAAAGAATAGAATACGCGGTGCAAGACGTACTCTTTGACTTGTTCAAAGTATTGGATGGCGTTGTCTCTCAAGTCGGCGTCTCTCTTGGTCTTTGGCTCGACAGTGAGATCAATCCAGCCTCGCAAGACGCTGATCCGCATCTTGGTGGTAGTATCCAGTGGCGCCGTGGAGCCACGCGTGCCACTGAGTTGCTCCAAGATCTTGCGCGCCTTGGCTGGTTCTTGGGTATGCCAAAAGAAACTGGCGCAAAGCAAAAGCGCATTTTCACTGGCGTGTTCTTCAGCCATGACGACTTGCAATTCCAGTTGCGCTAATTCATCGTGGTCAATGAATTTGCACCGGTTATGGGCATAAATCAAGGCATGGAGACAAGGCAATTCGACTTCTTTCTTCTTTTTCAAGTTTTCCAATTCGCGGATCGCTGACGAATAGCTGCGTTCTAGCGCGATGCCAAACGCGCGCCAGAATTGAAGCACTGGATCCGAGCCTTTTTTCTCTAAAAGCGACTCACAGAGCCGCTGGACGTGGTCGTACCAGCCCTTGCGCAGGTAGTAGTTGATGAGCACGCGAGGCTCCATGATCTGTTGGCTGGGGGGAGCGCGGGAGGAAAAACAGAGAGGGAGAGTGATGGCAGGTGAGGTTGGAGAGAGAGAATGCGAAGACTCACGCACAAACCCACAAAGAAAAAGAGATCATGGGTCGTGAAGAGTCGCGTCGCTTCATGGCGGTCTCACGAAGAAGAATAAAAATGCGGAATAATATAAATGCGGTATATTGTCGTGGCGTTAAATACTGTATGAAAGTAAACAGCTATTCTGATGGTATGCTCAAACGAAAAGCATCCAGGCCGTGATAGTAGCACCCACCAAGGTCGCTATGGTGCCACCGCCATGGAGACCATGCGCGTCGCTGGTGTCGGAGGCAGCAACACTTCCTTCGCCCTGTTCTTCGTTCTCGTACGTATTTCTGGTCCCATTCTTCTCGCCGCTTCCACTGGCGGCTGCGTTATCATCATTGTCTTCGTAAAAATCATACGGCTCGGTTGTCTTTGGCACCGTTGGCTTTGGTTTCTTGGTCCTTTTGGCTTCCTGTTCAGCGGCAGCGACGGCTTCTTCCGACTTGGTACACTGGATGTACTTGAAGATCAGCGGGTTGGCCATGCTGGTCGGGTCGCCAGGGTCCGAGATGCCTGTAATGTACGCCAGATTGCCCGTCTCTCGCCACGAGCAGCACGGATCGCCGAGCTCTTGGCCGTTTGTTTGGCCGTCTCCGTCCGTGTCTTCGTTGCAAAACGCCTCGGTCCACAATTTGCCTGCCGCTTGGAACGCGCGGCCGAACTGGTTGCGCGCGCCACCGCCTTTTCCTTTGTTCACGTGGCCCAGAGCTTGGACACCGGGGACGGCGTCGCCATTGGGGATCTTCTGGACAAACTTTTCAAACGCCTGTGCCGTTGGTAGGAGACACACCGCAGTCATAGTAGCAACTACTGCTGCCAGCGTGGCGCGACGGCCCTGCATGCTGGCTCGACTAGCTATCGTCTTGTATTTGTTTGTTTTCCCCACCGCGTTGGTCGGCAGAAGGAAGAATCTCAACTGGGGCTCTGGGGGTGAACCCATCCATATAGATAGGTGGACGGCTGGGTCAGTGGGGAGATCCCATCGCATGATTATCGCCGCCTCCACCCATGGGATGTGCGCGCCATCCCCTAAGCAGCCGATCTATTGCAGCTGTGTGAATGGATTGTGTTTGTTTCTATATGTTGACATGTCGCGATATTAGCAATTGTGGCCATATTTGTTCCCAGAAGCTTCTACGTGGCCAATTTGAACCTATTTCAAGGCGATTTGCCGATCTTTAAGGCAAGAAATGGCCAGCGAGTTCATGCGACTCGGCTTTGGAGAGCTTGAAGTGACTGGCCCCATCCAAAAACAAAATCCACGCTTGCTGCTTGTTCAAGCACAGAACACGATAGACAAACAGCACTCAGAATAGACTGACCGCGCTCTTTGTAGTTGTTTTTAATACATGTGAATTCTGAACTCATATTCCTGACCTTTTGGTGCTATTTGGCTCATAATAGCCACCATAGCAGCATGCAAACACCAGCAGCTACGCTAATTCTTACCACGTATGTGAGGATATCAGCATCAATACTCGATCACGCCGTCAGTCAGCCGTGCAGCCGTGTTTAGGCAGGTGAGGTTGGTCCACAAGATCCGCGCTGCTGCTGCTTTGAGGCACCGCGGGCTGACGCACCCTTCCATTGTGTCGAGACGTGCCGCTTTGTTTCCGCTCACAGCATGGATCACGTCGGTGCTGGACCATTCGTGGTTCCATGCTAGGCATTGGGGGGCATTTGTCGCCGTTTGACTTGCAGCGGGCTCATTAGCTGAAGTCAAAACAGAACAGCTGAAGCAGCTACGAGGAGTATCCGGATACAGGCTTTCCAGTTGTCATTTTTTTTTATCTTTCTCGTTGTATTATAGATCTTAACGTTGGGATGATCCGCTGATTTTTACCTAGACGTTCAGGAAGGCAGCCACGCCAGCGGCTACCGCGACCGCGACAATCGCAGCCGTCGACACTTGAGCTGCCGATGGCGACGGTGTCGTCGATGGGCACGTGATGCTGCTCCAAAGAGCCTTATCCGCGGTCTTGGAGGCATCTCCCGGGTGGGACACGCCGTCCGTGTACCGTGGCGTGCCACCTTCTGTCCACTCGCAGCACGGGTCGCCCAGTTCTTGGCCGTTGGTCTGGCCGTCCCCATCCGTGTCAGCCTGGCAAAGCGCAGTGGTCCATTTTTTGCCAGCGCTGTCAAAGGCTTTGCCAAACGCGTTCCGTGTATCGCTGTCTCCCTTCGTGTCACTGTGGCCCAGTGCTTTGATCCCCTGGACATTCGCGCCATTGGGGAGCCGCTGGACGTACTGTTCTTTTGCATCGACACCCGAAAGCGCAACAGCAACTAATGCTGCGGCTGTGAGCGTGACAAAGGTTGTTGTTTTCATGGCTTTCTTTGGGTTGCGTGGGTGGGTGGGCAGGGGGGAGGTCTTTGACTCGATAGCGATCAGAATGGATTGTGAGCGTGGGTGTTCTGGTGGAATGGACTGGTCATTGGTGCTCTAGATAGATCGATAATAGGAAAAATATAGGTCAACTACCACTTTGGACTCTGCCCATGAAACGGATGAAAACCGCCCTCAAAGCGCTGTCGGAGATGCGATCTATTTTCGTTGGATGGGCATGCAGGAAGGCCAACCGCAGTAAAGAATTTGGCACCGTCTCATCTGGCGCCAGAAAAGTCCAACAAAAAATGAATTGACTAAGACCGCAGTAAATTGATGGTCGGAGGCGGCTTTGTTTTCTTTGCTGATCAATTATACTGGGGGCTTTTAAAGTATCCTACCACTGCGTGAGCGCCACGGCGACCACGGCTAGCGCGCTGGTCGCCACGATCGAGGCGGTATTGGAGCTTGCCGCCGCCGAGCTAGAGCTAGCAGGTGATGGCGCTGTAGTCGTGGTCGAGCAGTTGATGTTGGCCCACAGCGTCGAGTCCGCAGTCTTGGACGCATCACCTGGGTGCGAGACGCCGGTCATGTACGTTGGCGTGCTTCCTTGTGTCCACGTGCAGCACGGATCACCGAGTTCTTGGCCATTTGTCTGGCCATCACCATCCGTATCGGCTTGGCAAAACGCGGTCGTCCACTTCTTGCCGGCTTTTTCAAAGGCATTTCCAAATGCATTGGTTGAATCTCTGTCGCCCGTGCCATCCGAATGGCCGAGTGCTGGAACACCATCTACGTTGGCGCCGTTTGGGAGCCGCGCCACGTATTCTTTTTTGGCGTCCACACAATGGGGAGTGAGGGACGTTGCCGCCATCGCGATGGTGAGGAGCACGGCACTTGAAGTCTTCATGGTTCCCGTTCTGTGGGGGAGGAGGGGGATTTTGGATAATGAAGTGGTTCGGCAGCATCGAGGCATCGACGGAGAGCAGCGTGCTCTCTGAGCCCTGTCCAGTCGCACGAGGTTGCTGTTCAGATCCGCCTCCAGCAATCTCGGTGAGACAGACATTGTGGCCAGGCCACCTGTTGAAGATCTTTTCGTGATCAGCCCACCACCAATATGATTTGCTGAAACTACTGAACACAGCAGTATGATTGGTCAATTATCTCATTTCCAAGAATGTAGCCATTCTAAATCTGGATCCTGAGCGTTGGACAGATACCATGATGACGAAATGAGGTACTGGACTCTCGGTTTCATTCCTACAGCGGCGCTGTCCCTTTCGTGTGCTTGGCGCCAGCGCCAAACATGGAGGGTTAGAGCGTTGGACACCACTGCATACAACAAAGAAACGACACATCAAAAGACGCAATGATTTGGTACCATACCGGTACTGGTATTCATTCAAATGTACTGAAGTAGCTCATCAACAAGAACTCTTTCCAAGGATATGGGTGCACAAATTAAAAGGTTACTACTGCGTGAATGCAGCGGCACAGCCCACCACACCCACGGCTACCGCGACGGACAGCGTGCTCGCACTGGACGTTGTCGTCGACGATGGAGCTGGCGCGGTCGTCTTCAATGACTCACTGGTTGGAGCTGGCGTCGTTGGAGCTACGATTTCATCCACAGCAGTCGAACCAGAGCCGGAAGACGACGACGCAGGAGATGTCGTCATCGGGTCGGAAGACGACGAAGCCTCCGTCGTGGTGGATGGCGGTGCAGTCGTAGTGGTCTCCGTGGTTCCCGACGGCGGTGGAGCCGTTGTCGTTGTGGCACTCGTTGGTGGCTTGGTCGTGGTGGACGACGTGGGCGGCTTCGTGGTCGTAGGAGCAGTTGGCGGAGCTGGTGGTTTGGTGGGTGGGCTTGTTGTAGGTGGAGCTGTCGTCGTCACCGCGCACGAAATGGCTGAACTCGCCTTGCTGGAGGCATCTCCAGGATGAGACAGCCCTGCGGTGAACGCTGGCGTTGCGCCAACGGTCCATTTGCAGCATGGGTCGCCCAATTCTTGACCGTTCGTCTGGCCGTCGCCATCCGAGTCAGCCTGGCAGAGTTCGACCGTCCACGACGCACCGGCTGCTTTGAAGGCGAGCCCAAAGGCGTTGCGTGGGCCTCCGCCTGATGTCTCGACGTGGCCAAGTGCGGCGACCCCTTGGACGTTGGCACCATTCGGGATTCGGGACACGTACTTCCCAAAGGCATCCACTTGCATCACAGCAGAGAAGGCGGACAGAGCCAGGAGGGCTGAGACGGTCTTCATGGTAGAGTAGAGGATGGAGTGTTGAAGAGCGGAGAGGAAAGTCTTGCTGGTGTGTCCGCGGTCGAAGATTGAGAACTGACTGATCAGCCTCAGACCCACGAGCAAGAAATCTTGTCCAGTCAGACTCCGTACTGAACTGGACAGTATTCGCAGGTCAGTGTCGAGTGCAGAGCGCCAATCACGCCCAATATCACATGACCCAATCACGAGCCCTTTCTCATCAAGACGGTTTTGTCTTGACCGCGTTGGGGGCGTACGCAAGCGTGGTACCCATCACTGCATTGTTGCTGGGATCTGATCAGTAGAGTGTGGACGACGGGAGATGGATCCACTGTGTAGCCTGTAATGGCGGCTACCGTAGACACCTGATAATCAGCCAAGCTTTGCCCGGCGGGTGATCATCGCTGTGATGATGGTGCTGGTGCCATTATACGTAATGCATGCACAGTACCCGACTAATGAAAGATTTGGGGCTTTGGAACGGTACACTGCGCCTTTTGCTGAACTGCAGCACCAAGGAAATTTCTGCAGTGCCAGCCAATTGAGCATTGCCACCTGCAATCCACAGTACCTGTTGGCACCACACTTGTTGAACTCCCAGCGCCATCCTGACCAGTAATCAGTTGTGCTTGTGTGGACAGGCTCAAGGATCGTTCAGTCTGGGTATTTGATTATTATCAGTCCCATGTTTACAGTGCACAGTTCACTGTTCTCATTTGCCGCAAGAGTTTGCTTTCGGTTGAGATTTCGCTTGTGGAAGTGCTGTACATGCGGACACGCAACATAAGCAGCAATGGGTGCGCTCAGAATCTTCCACGTCATCGTCGATTGACTCATTGAGCCATCGACAACCATCCGCAACCCATGTATAATTTCGGTGGTCTTGTCTGAAAATATTCAATTGGTTTTGCATAATTATGTTGGCAATACAGTACTGCAAAGTGTACCACCGTACCGCAATAATTTTCTCAAAAACCCACTTCCTCACCGAGAACCCTCAGTATTTCTTGTGACAGCTGGCATCGATCCATCAGTCAGTCTGATGGCATCAGGCGTGGATGGAGACTGATGTGATGCGGGTGGTCCTGTCATGAGCCCATCACCACCCCTCACTCGTGGGAAATACATACTGTGGATTCTTTCATCTCTTGTTGCATTTCTCACTTCCCAATTCGCTCGATTTGCACAAAAGCGTCCAATCAGTACTGCTGATCTCAAGGAACCATTCCATGATGAAGACTTTTTCCATTCTTGTCGCGCTTTCTGCGGCCTCCAGCATGCTTCTTTTCGTATCAGTGGACGCGAAGCCCCAGTTCGTGGCACGGATCCCAAACGGCGGCAACGTTCAAGGTGTGCAAGCGCTTGGCCACGTGGACACGGCAGGCGGCGGTGCTCAGAATGCGTTCGGGGAAGGTTTTGAAGTCGCTGGCGAGAAGTGGACGGTCGCGTTTTGCCAGGCCGATTCGGACGGCGATGGCCAGACCAACGGCGAGGAGCTCGGTGATCCGTGCTGTACGTGGACAGTCGGTGCCACGCCAGCGTACTCGACGGGCGTCTCGCATCCTGGCGACGCGACTAGCAAGGCGGACGCCACGCTGTGGGCCACCGCGGCCTGTGCCTCGGGCTCGACGACGACGACCACCCCTGCGCCATCCAAAGCGGCCGCCTCGACCACGACCACGCCGGCGCCATCCGCGACTACGACCTCTGGCGCGGCTGCTGCTGTGGCAGGTGCCGCCGTCGCTGGTGTCGTAACATGTGTGGCAGTGCTTGCCCAGTTGTAGGGGCCGTACTGCGCAACAAAAATACGACTTTGCATCAGTTGTAGTAAAATACCCAACAAATATATCCTTTCAAGAGCAGTGGCGAATGGCACACATGGAGTTCGCTGTATTGTTCGCTATTATGCGAAGTTAGTCAACCCCCATAGCTAAATTAGTTCACTAAGATGTAACTTAAATAGACTCCACTTTCAAGCAAGCAAGCAATTCTGCGACTGCCACCCTCGATTGTACCCTAGACGGCCGCGCACAACAGCAATAGCAACGGCACTTCAGCAATACTACAGTAGCAACAACAACCGACGTCCGACTCACCACTGCGTGTGCGGTGGTCATGCACGCCAGTGATCGCGTCAAAATCGTCCTTCGGAAGGGACATGGGGAGTCGCCATGGCCCCCATCACCGTCGCGAATGGCAACTACTCCGGTCAGCCAGCAGCAGCAGCGACTCTTCTGCGCGGTAGTTTTACTATCCAAGTCTCGTTCTCCCACACTCCTGCGCCACTGCGTCCCCAGATCAGGACCAAGGAGAGAACCAGTTGAAATGAAGCGCGGCAACCGAGCAAAGAGACGTTGTATATATATGGCGGGGGAAACGGATCCAGTTCTATCGGCAGCCGATTTGAAGGGCGTCATCGGGAAAATCGATGGTTTGATTTCGATGGAGCGGAGTGGTCCAAGCGACAAACGGGGACCAGGAATGTGTGTTGAACTCTGTATCATGGAAGCCATGGCAGACAAGAGCTTGTGCGAAGTTGTCAATGATTTCGCGTGTGATGTTGCTCTTGTTCGGGGCGGCCATGAACCAGACCAACAACCCAGTGTTTTGTTGGGGGTGGAGTCCACGGCGAATACATCGCATACCGTACCGCACTGAATGATGTGCGGGACCTGGATGGATATGTTGCCCACACATGTCGCAGATTCGATGCAAATATTGACCAATCACAAGGATCTCACATAAATTCTGTGGTCAGCTTCCGTCAAAAATCAAAATCCAAACACCAAAAACCAAAAATCAAGAGCCCGAAAAAAGATGGCGGCGCTTCTCTCGTGCGTTGGGCGCCACCGAGCGCGGCTGTTCCGCACGTCCCAGTCGACCCACGTTCACTTTACGACTCGTACGTGTGCGGCACTGTACAGTGTTGCGCCTCGCCATCCACCAGTGCTGTCCCGTGCCCTGCCGCGCGCAGCGTCGCTCCGCGATGTCTTCGGCAAGCCGTTCTCCTTTTCAACCACGGCAACTGACCCTGGAACGAAGAAGAAGAAGTCGTCCGGTCGCCCAAGTCGGACTCGACGCAATGCCCGTGGCGACAGAGCCGCTACTGATCCTCGCCATCCATTGGGGGGACTTGCGACCACACAGTCCACAGTTGCAATTGATCGATCTAAAAACGAGTGGATGAAGCGGTCAGCTGGCAAAGGCGACTACGCGGCGGTATTGCATGCCGTGTTTGACTGCTACAAGCCATTGTACGCGACCCACCCACTGCTCATCGGCAAGGAAAGTTCGCTGTTGACTGCTGCCAGTGGAGAGGCCGCAACGCCAGGAAAGACACCGTTCCAGCCTGTCGAGTACGACGATGTGGAGACCCAACTCACGGAGAAGGTCGCCCTTACGTTATTTCGGCCCCATGGGCAACTGGAGCTCGCGCTTGTCGTGCTGAACCATCGCGAATGGATCGCGTCGACAGTCGGAAACGCCCCGTTGGCGAATGGAACGCATATGGACTTTGGCCGCCGTACCCCAGCCTTTCTTTACGAGGCCATGCGAACCCATTACTCGCTTCGTGACTACGCCCAAGCCGAACGCATTTACGACCAAGCCATCCACCAAGGCGTTTCCCCAACATCCAACATGACGTGCGCGTATATCGACACGCTCGTCAACTCGAAAAAATTCGCGAAAGCGCTTGTTGTGTGGGGCCAAGTTCAACACCAAAAGCGTTCAGTGGGTAAACATACACTCCAGTCGATGCTGTACATGGCGGGAACGACCCACAACCCTGAACTGACGATGGAAGTCTTGGATTTGGTTAAAAGCAAGGGCTACGAATTGCATGGGAAATCGTATTTACACGCCATGCGCTCGTTTGATCGCGAGTACTATCTCACTGCCCAAGACAAAGACGACAGTTCCTCAAAAGGCCGGGCGGCTCGCTCTCTGTATACTGAAGACTACTACCACTGCACACAGCGGATCACCGAGCAGGCCACGAACCCGGACAAGTACGCATCCATCGAAGCTGCCAGTACGCAAGTGCTCAAGCTCTTCGATGAGCTGGTCCAGACCACAACGGCTTCTTATCCACAAGAAATAGAAAAAATGCTGCCGCGTGTCATGACAGCAGCCATGTTTCTCGGCGAGTACAACACAATCGCAGCCTACACGGCCCGGTACCACGACGTCATCGCGAAAGAATTGGATCCTATCGCCATTCGGATCGCTACAAACGCACTGCTTGTCCAGCACCAACCCGTGGCGGCGTGGGAGCTCGTGCTTGAGATGTACGGGAAACTGTGGGACGACCCATCGGCTTGTTCTTTTTCTTCTTCCCGTCCAGAGACAAAAGTGGGCGTCAACACACTCGGAAATGTGGTCCAGTATTTGAGAATCAACAAGCAAGCACGAAATGTGAAGAAGTTGCTGGCTGTGCTGGCTGACCAAGGACGGCTGTCGTCGGCTCTCTCGGCGTACAGTAGCATGGAAGTGATGCGCACGGTGATGCTGCAAACAGCCGACACGTCGAATGATGATGACTTGTGGCAACTGGTCGTGGTCGACTACGCCCAGGTCTTCCCTGTGCTCGTGGATGCCAAGGTTTGGATGGACTTTGTGAAAGCGTGTGCTCGCGCAGGCCACTGGTCGCTGGTCGTGAAAGCCATCCAGTCGCGAGACAAGACCCAGCTGCCTGACATCGTGCCTCTTCTTGCATCGTTTGCTGAAAACCAAGTGCTCACGAGTGAGACGCCGTATTTCGCCTACCTCAAGCTTCTCGCAAAGTTGCCCGATCTCGTCGTGGAAAGTGGCGAAGACTCGATGAGCGAGGCGGACAAGATCACACTTGCCTGCAATGCGATCTATGCGCTGGAGGTCTTGCAGCAGCAGAAGCAACAACAGACGCAGCATCAGAGAGCCCACCGCGACTGGATGCTCGAAATTGTGCGTCTCCATGCCCAGTACCTGAGTGGTGCCGCTGATGCGATCCCAACGAAAGTGCAGGAAATTGTCAAACGGGCACAGGAGTGATTACTTTAAAGATTTGTTGTACCGGTATTAATACTTATTCCTGCACTTCGTTTGTACTTCTAAGTAGTACTGACCAACATTGTAGTACTGACCAACACCGTTGGTACAGTGCGGCACATCAAAGTTCGTCGTGTTGATGATCCACTTCCAAGCAGAATTTGTCAATAAATCCACTGACCAAGACTCAGCGAATTTCTTATTCATTTATTTACTTCAAGTATTTTTTTTCCAGCAAGGTCTACCGATCACTGTACTACCAGTACCGGTAGTATTACTACTTATAAGTACCAATTCAGATCACTTGCGCCTTGCGCAGCGCGATCAGAGTCGCCGAGCCACAGATGATCGCAGCGCCGACGATGCTCCAGTTGTTGATTTGTTCGCCCAGGAAGACTTGGTCCCATACAAAGACACAGACCACATCC
>JAADWJ010000367.1:0-22179 GCA_023336165.1 Pythium monospermum
CAACAACACCAACACCAACAACAACCACACCAACTCCAACTCCAACCACGCCAACGCCAGCCTCGCCAACAACACCAACGCCAACAACACCAACACCAACAACTTCCGCGCCCACGCCTGCTAAATGGCCGACCGCCACAGAGACGGTGAGCTTAACCGCTGCTCACGTCGTCGCCGCTGGCCAGACTTTCGACGGCGCCATGAAGAAGTACGAGAGGTCCGATCTTTCGTGCGACCAAACCGCCAACTACACCAACGCTGACGCCGTGTTCCTCGTGCAGCCAGGTGGCGTGCTCAAGAACGTGATCGTCGGTGATAAGAATATCGTTGGCGTGGTCTGCGCCGGCCAAAACTGTGTCTTAGAAAGCGTGTGGTCGGATGGCGTCTGCCAGGCCGCAGTGGTCGTCGAGAGAAGCGTCGGCACCACCACACTGTCGGGCGGTGGCGCTCGCGGAGCTTCGCAACGCGTGGTCTTCCACAAGGCCTCGGGGCTCGTCAAGGTCGCCAACTACTATATGGAAAGCTCTGGAACACTGGTGGAATCCTGTGCGACCTGTGGGCCCGTCAAGCGCACCGTCCATGTTGTCGGCATTGAGGTGTACCACCCGACTGGCCCACTTGTCAAAGTCAACAAAAACTACAAAGACGAAGCCACCATCGATGGCATTCAGGTCACGACGACCACGCCGTTTGAAGCGTGTGTGCATTTTGATGGCGGCCGCTCGCCCAACCAAGTCAGTGCAGGCGCACAGCCACCTCTATGTCAGTTCACCCCATCCGCCATCAAAGTCGTGCAAGGGTAGAAGTGTCTTCCCCTCCCCCCAATAGTATGTGTGTGATTTTTTTTTTTTTGATTGTGGTTTTGTAATATTATCGTTTTTTTTTTCCGTTTTTTTTTCTTTTTTGCTTGTTAAAAAAAAAGAAAAAGACATGTTGAATAGTTTCGTGTATGTAAACTACATTACACTTTCCTTGTGAATGGCAAAGGGTACCGGGTTTTAAGCCATTTTATGTCTTGCTGGAGCTCACGCATGCGTCGAGAAATAAACTCTTTCTCGAAAAGCTGCTTCTTGCGGCGTGTGCGAGAGGCGTTTTTGAACTGGATTTGGCGTCGTGGTTTTCCTTGGACAGAGGAGAAATCCTCCAGGAATACACCGCCGTCGCTCTGCTCGTCATCGCTCGTCATGCTGCTGTCCTCGGCGACGGCAGCGGCGGCGGCAGCGACGCGTGTGGATCGGCGAGGCCCCGCCACACCCGAGTAGCGTAAAGCGTGGGTGGTGGTGGACGTAGTACGCCGCGCTGAACGACGTTGTGAGGGTGGAGGTGGCCCATCGTACGGGTAGTTGACTGGCGCTGGCTGATGGAAAACTTGGGGAGCCATGACTTCGCCATTATGGGATGGGGAACCGTAGAGCCCGAATCGCCATGACGCCATCAGACAGTGTTCGTTGGCCGCCACAGCGTCGAGGTCGAGCCGATGGGCCGCCATGGCCGTAATTTGCATCAAATTGATGTTTTCTTGCAGGTTGACTAGCTCGTCCACTGGCATTTGCATGGGCATCACTGGTCGTGGTGGAGGTGGCGCCTTGTGGTTTGCCGTGTGCATGAACTCGTGGTCCAGATCTTCAAAGTCAACACGGAGGTCGAACAGCATCTTGGAAGCGGCCTTGGGCTTGTGGATCGTGGAGAGCAAATTGGGAAATGATCCTCCCAGTGGATTTGAGCAATGGCACTCAATCTTGAAGTGTAGGTGGATATCTGGGTCTGGGAGGAGGGGACCAAGGAGGTTCACTGCGGAGACGGCGCACGGGCGCCACAAGGACTCCTTGAACGAGCCAGCAAGACGTTCCTCCTGGAGGGTGCGAGTGCCCACTTCGTTACGGTTACTGTACCTACGGACAACACTGGTGAATTGGGTCGCATTTTTCTTCTCGTCGCGTTGATTGCATCGATTTTTTGACGACGTGCATTGTCGAAACGTATGCTTTTATACAGTGACGTGTTGCAGTGTTTTCATGGTTCAGCGTGGATCAAAAACTATACAATATCGGTTTTGGAAGGATATAATTTCGTTCCACCCATCTCAGAAGCGACGCCTGGCCGTTGGTGACACCAGGGAGATTTCGAAGCGGATGTGTATCCTGCATCCTGCAAGAACAAAAAATAATTGCAGTTGCTGCACAGTATGCTGACCCTTGAACTTCAAAGTACAGGTCAGGACACAAGAACTGTGCACCGGTATGTGGAGTAGGAGGAAGTTCCACAGTGCACCCAGAACAAGAAAAATTATCGTTGGCTGTCTCTAGGTTCAATGCGCTGTAGAAAACCTCTTTCTCCAGTTTTTTTCAGACCCAACAACAAAAAAACCAACAAAAAAAAGCTCCACCAGAGAACAAAAAAAGAGAGCAAAAGAAGAAATATTACGCAACATGAATGAGAGAGGAAAAGAAAAGAAAAAAGGAAACTGGAAAGTAAAAATCCGCCGCCTGCAGGATACGAAGTATACAGTGGACACATGCAATGCGAGACGTGGCAAGTCTTCTTCTCTCTTCTGGGTGTTGGTCGTACGAGCTCTGCTCCACAAACGAACGCGTGGTGATGACGATCGCTTCTGGCTGGCCGGTTGGTCCATTGGCTTAGACGCTGAGTGGGTGCATGGCCTCGCTTTCCCATCGCAACATGCCAAACATGGCCTCATTGGCCAACTGGTTCAGCACCTTGTCGTCCTTCTCGCCCTTGACGTCGTAGTAGCCCAAGAAATTTGCTTTCCATTTCGACGGTTCCTCTTGGTCGCCCGTGAACATCCACCCTTGGCATTCCTCACCACGGATGCAGTTTTCCGAACAGTCGGTTTGCACAGCGATGGTCTTGAGCCCGACAAAGTAGTTGTTGCCATCGGCCAAGCGGAATGCGACCGAGATAAACTCACGGTCTTTCATATCCGAGGCCACCGAGGCGATACGGTGGATCACCACGATATCATCATTGACTTTTTGCAAAACCTACACGAATCAGAAACCAACATTAGGATCAGACACCAAAACCAACAATAAATCAAATAAGAAAAAAAAACAAAAAAAAAACGTACGCGGAACTGCTTGACATCCGGGTAGATGCGCTTGCATTTGTCTGGCGACGTGATGATCTCCCAGGACGACTTGGTGACTTCGCGGATGTTGCGGTCCGAGATCGAGCGCGTGGCCTTGAAGCTCAGGCACGTGCCCGTGGCCCAGAGCTCGGTACGCCAGCCCATGGCAAAGCACACGTTGGTCTTGGAGTTGACCGACGGGCCAAACTGCTTGAGATCGTTGTAGGCATCTCGCACGGCCTCGTGGCACACGTTCAAGTCCACGACCAGCGTTGGTCCCTTGAGCGGACCCATCTGGTCGCTGAACCACGTGGGCACACCAGTGATCTTCTTGCGGTCCACATCGCGGCAGTCGCTTGGCAACGCATTCAGTCCGTACTGGATCATCCGTGCAAAGTTTTCATGTTGCAACAACTGCTCTTTGAGCTTGTTGTTGTCACGACGCAAGTTTTGCACGGTCTGCATTTGCTTTTCGTAGGCCTCGGTGAGTGCCTGTTCACTCATGCCGGCCATTTGCGAGCACTGCTCCGAGAGATCGCCACCAATGATGCGGATTTGTTCTTTGAGCTCTTCGATGCGGTCGCGTAAGAAGCTTTCTTCATCTTTTTGCTTCTTACGGCGGCGGCGAGACGCGTACCGCACTTGTTGGCGGCGGCGTTCTTTCTTTTTGTTGTTCGAGTCTTCGTCGCCAAGACCGTCGTCGTCACTGTCTCCGCTTTGCAGCGCACTGGACGAATTGGTCGCGAGCAAAGCACGAGACTCCGCGAGAGCAGCCGCAGCGGCGGCGGAGACACGCGAGCCATTGGCCGGCACGAGAGCCGTTGGGTTAGCGGCCGACGACGAAGACGCCGCTGACTGGCGACCACGAGGAGCCGCCATATTCAACGCCGACGTCTGCGACTGCGCAGGCATGGGCTGCTGGGGTTGGGGCATCCGTTGGCCGGCTTGAAGAGGGTTCACGTTCTGCATGGGCGGCATCTGGGACTGCATTTGCATCGTGTTGCCCATGCCGGACTGGGGCTGCTGCTGTTGCTGCATGGACCGTGGTGGCGCCATGCGGCCTTGCATGGACGGTGGTTGTTGTTGTTGTTGCGGGGGCACTTGTTGTCCAAGCCCCATGGGCTGCTGTGGGCGAAGCTGGTGCTGCTGCGGGCGTGGCAGCATGTGGTTTGGGTCGTACATTTGGTGGATATGCGCTTGCTGGTCCCCCATGTCGTTCAAGTCGCCTGTGCCGAGCGCGTCCATAAAGTCAAAGTGCGGGTCGGTATCCGGCGGCATCATGCCTGGGTGGAACATCGGGTTGGCCACGCCTGGGTGGGGCATGCCGCGGTGGTTCATCTGCGGCGGCTGCTGGTGGTGGTGCTGGTTCGGGTGGCCATACATGCCGTTGTTCATACTGTTGTTCATGCCATTGTGCATGCCATTGTGCATGGCCATGCTCAAGGGGTCAAAGACCATCTCGTTCATGTACTGCTGCGGCGGCATCATGCCCGCGCGTTGGCCTTGCATGGGCGCGCCTGGCATCCCTTGCGGAACGCCCGGTCGGCCATTCGACATGCCGTACGGGTTCCGCTGATCCATGGTGGCGGGGAGAAGATGCGGATCTGTGGATATGTAGAAGGCGGCTCGTCACGTAGAGAGAGCGTTCGTTGGCGATTGTTGTCGTGTCCGCGTCTTCCAGCTTCGGCGTTCTCGTCAAGCGAAGCGAGCAACTCAGACAGTGGGGCATCCACACCAGACGGTGAGGAAAAGGGAGTTCATGGGGAAGGACGAGTCAAAAATGAATTGACATAGGGCTTGGGAGAAGCTCAATTCATCGTCAATTCAAAATGTACGGTTTCGAGCCCATCACAGGAGTGATCCTGTGGCAGAGCCAGCCCAACTCTCACCGCAAAAGCGAACAATATGGGTTTTCGAAGGCAAATTTGGATTGTGTAGACAATGACAGCGCGTTCAAAAACAACCCGATATCAAGTATTAGAAGGATGGCCACGCTACCCCTATCCTCCATTGGCTGGACAAAAAGTTGATGGTTCCGCCGAAACTCGAACTTGTTTGGACTCGTTTCGACACAGTCGAAACTTTTGACTGTTTTGACATCGAAAGGGTTGCGGTTCCGAGTGTGTCACAAATCTGTGACATGAGGCGTTGTTCGTGTGGTCCACACTCATGTGAGAGGGATTTTAGCCAATCATATGCTCCAAGTAGTCTCTTCAACATCGAAAAGATTTTACGCAGTCAACGCCACAAGCTGTCGGAGCGTAATGGGCGTCGCCACGACCGCACAGCCACGCATATGCGAGGAAAGAGACCACGATGTATTAACAAACACTCTACTTGTGCCCTTCTTGATATGGTGTCATCTTGTAACTCCAACAGTTGCAGTCAATCTTGTAACTGACTCTTGCGCCTCTTCACACAACCACCTGCTACCACTTCTGTACTTGTCCTGTTGGTCCATATCTTCGACTTGATGAGCAGTACCCCACGGCGGCAGCGGCTGCGTGGACGCCTCGGTATTGACGCAACCGAGGCGTCACCTGCGTCGTCCGTGCTGCCACCCATCCAATTCCAAGACAAATCGCCTCGCTATGTCAGCCTCGCGCACCGCAAACAAAGCGAACTGTGTCGCCTGAGCCGCGCGTTCCAGCAGCGACTGGATACCACAAGTTCTATTGTGGACTTGGCGTCGCTGGTGGACAATGCCACGCAGGACACGTCCGCCTGTACAAGTGAAGAGGACAAGCAAGAGGAAGCCGATGGAGACGATGGCGACGATTGTTTTTCCATCGCCAAGCGCGTTGTGCTGACCCATACCAACAACAAGAAGAATGCGTTCCTGGGCCAGTTTATCAATGATATGGTGGCCACGATCGAACGCCTCGTCCACGAAAAGCGGCGACAAGACGCGCAGGCGATCAACTCGCAGTCCCCACCACCGCAACACACACTGCCGCTACCTGTGGTACCTACACCAGTCGGTAGTAGTCCTTCCACCGACAACAAGGACGACGGTCACGAGGACTGTGGTGATGACTCACCGGCATCATCTGAAGGCGAAAGCAGCAGCGAAGGCGACGGTGGAGACGATAGCAGCAAGGACCAAGAGCAGCAAGAAGACCAGCATGCCGACCAACCGCCGGTCGTCACACTGGCGACAACGACCTCCGTCCGCAACGTCCAGAACCAGCGCATCTCGTTTCGCACTTCGCGGCGCACACGCCATTTCCCTCCCACGCGTGTGCCTCCACAAGAAGCCATTTCAACCACTTGTGGGTACATGCCCTTTGACCACTTGAAGAAACCGCCCGATCTCGCGTCGCTCACGATGTTGCCAAGCAGCAACAATAAAAGCCACACGACGGACAATGGTGATGGTGATCATGGCGATGGAGGCGCGCCGGCCAACCAGTGGAAAATGGTGCTTTTCCCAAAACCCAAGCCAAGTTTCCACAACCACGACGAACTGCAAGGGTTCTGGCAATGGGCTGCGGGTGCTCAACATCGCCAGGCATCGGACGCAGCAGTAGCAGCACCCCTACACCAGAAATTCCAGGCGACCCTCGCGATCCAGGAGCTGCTCTGCTATGAGCTCAGCCGCTTTCTCTTTGACCACTGTCCGACCACTGCGCGCTTTCTCCATGGGCTTTTCGTGGAGCAAGTCGCCACTTTTGGGCGCGTTTTAGAAACGGCTTTGCGGCAGCAGCAAATCATGGAGCAGCGCCATAAAAACGTCGCACTGGCGCGTGCCAAGCTGACCGACAAGCTTGTCCATGTGGAGACTTCGGTGGTCTCGTTAAAGGAGACGTTGGCCAAGAGACAGACGCGCATGCTGGGCGAACGCGAACGCATCATCCGCAAACGGAAAAAGCTCAGTCTGATTTTATGTGCCGACCAGATTCTGATCCGCAAACTCAGTGGCTTGCTCCATCATGCCCAAGAAATCGCCGAGGAGCTCACGACTGGTAGTCACAGTAGTACTACTGGTCAAGTGGCGACTACTACTGCTGCTTCCGTGGATGGTGTGGACCGTGTGGCTTTCACAGGCGTGGATGAGCTCGTGGCGTTTGTGCTGGACAAATACGCGTCGTTGCCGCCGATCGCCAGAGGAGCGAGGCCGAGAGAAAGTGGCGGTGGACAGACAGCTGTAGAAGCCATGCAGCAGACCGAGAAGGCGACAAACGATGGAGACGGAGCACCACATCATGGCCAGGTGATCGTGCTCGCGTCGCATGAGATCGCGACGGCCGTGGAGGAAGACAAAGCGACGCTGCTTCGCCTGTCGCGGCTGGTGTCCACCAAGAGCCCCGACAGCTCGGTCGGCTGGGACCCGCGCGAGTTGTGGGACCAAGCGCTGTTCCTCCCGCCGCATGAAGAAGTCCGCGACTTGGAGCGCGACGTCCAGCGGCTTTGTGGCTTTGTGGAAGCCCATATCCTCGCCACCAGGCGCCGCCGCGCGAGCCACGATAGTGTGCGCCACGCGGCCGTGCAGACCGAGATCAGCGCGTGTCTGCCCACCACCACGGCAAATAAGACAGCAGCAGCAGCCACCCGGATAGACGACAAGCCTCTGGGTCCAAAAGCGTGGCACTGGAGAAGCCACGCGAGACGCCAGCGCCACCGGCCACGTTCCCATCCTCCAAGCCACCACCACCATGATGAGGGCGAGCCGCCCGTGGCCGTGGCTATGCCAGTGGCACCGTCGCCACCGCCATCACTCGCAGAGGACCACCGCGATCTGTTGCGCACGGTCGTGCCGCGTGGGTTCAAGACCTTGCTGCGCGAGATCCCACGCGGGTACACGCCCCACCAGCTGCCTCTCGCTCAAATCCACTGTATCATTTCGTACTTGCTCAACAGCATCTGGATGCTCGTGCAAGAAGATTCCCATCGGCCGCCGCGCTTTGCTCCATCGTCCACATCATCCACATCCTCATCGTCCACAGTGGGTGGTGGGGACGGTGGCGAAGTGATCCCGTTGGCGTCCATCCACGAGTACTTGCACCGGATCTACTTGTCCCATTTCCACATCGACAGCGTCGTCACGAGTCGGCTTTTGGATTTGCTGGTCAGCGCGAGCCGCTTGGATACGCAAAGCTGTAAAGTGCAGCTTTTCTGCCGTCTTGTGGGGCTGCCAGGCGTGCCGCCGCTGTCCATCGATGGGTTCTGGTTTGTGCTAAAGGCGCTCCACGTGCTTCAACGGTGCTGTGGGGGCACAGGCTACTATTTCGCACTCGACACCACAGGCGAAAACGAGTTTGTGCCATTCGGCAGTGCCTCGGACGCCGTCGGGCAGCTCTTTGCCGGCTCGTCCAACGATTCGCTCAAACGGCTGCGGCTCAAGCTCTCTGGGCTCGCCAGTGTGTTTGGCACGGTGTGGATCCCGGCCTACAGCGTGCTCACCGTGGTCATGGACGAATGGCAAGCCGCGCAGGACGCGCTCCATGCGCTCGTCCGGGAAAAACTGCTGCTTTTTCTTCAAGTGGATGACAAAAGCGTCTCATTCCAGAGATTTCAGCGAGGATTTGAGATCTTTCAGCTCCATGTGACGAGACAGGACGCGCTGGCCGCGTACCGCCGCTTGCTTCAAACCACGACTGGTAGCGAGAACGAAGACGCCACTAGCAACGAAAGACAGCGACGCTTCCACGTCGAGTGGGTCGAGCTGCTCGTCCACGTGGTCAACGTCGCGCAGCAGCAAATGACGCGGCCCCATACCGCGACCTCTGCCTCTGCACCGTCGATGGATCCTTGTACAATGGCTGGGCCTCCTCCGCTTCGTGTGGTCTCCACGGGCGTGCAGCTTGGCGCGATCGCCGACGCCATGGTCACGGTCAACCAGTCGCTGGCGCACAAGTTTTTGCTTGCGAATTGGCACCAAATGAAACCCGAGTTGCTTCGCCAGTTGGATCATACGTTCCACGATCTTGGGCTCCAAGTCAAGCTAGTCCACCAGATCCAAGCCGCGATCGAGCGAGACGCAGCCGATGGATCAACTGTACCACCATCTCCATCTCCACCAGGACTGGTGGTTCACGCGAACCCGTCGGCGTGGAGTCGCTTCCAGCAGCTTCTCCATATCGCTTACTCGACCGACGGCGACGCCTCGTGGCCGTCCATCTGAGTCCGAGTCCGAGTCGGAGTCGGCGTCCCAGTCTCGACGGTTGGCGCAACCGCAGCCGCCGCACTGGTCGCCAAAGACGGAGACGACGACGAGCAAGAGACTGTAGCCATCGCTGATGGAGGGGGTTGCTTCTGCTGATGGTGATGCTGGTGGTGGTGGCCGACAGCAGGAGACTGAGCCGCAGCGTACGCCTTGTACGAAGAGCTGCTCACGGCGCCAAAGCCCGTCGCCGTCGTAGCCCCCGCCGCCCACTCGTTGTGTTTCCACTCTTTGAAAGCGCGCTTTTCCAGCACCAGCGCCAGCTGAGGAGACAAATCATCCACCCGGGTCTCGTAAATGCGCCGTTGGACCGTGGGACTGGTCACGATCTTGCAGAATTTGTCCAAAATGGAATCGTACGGAGGAATCTGCGAGTCGCTGGGCGTGTTGGAGACCCAACTGGTCCGCTCAGTGAGGAGAGGTGGTTGCGGACGTAGTTTGCGGCCGTTGTGGCCAGCGTACGCTCCTCCTCTTGCTGCTTTGCCTCCTCTTGCTCCACGGGTGCTGGCATCCTCGCTGTTGCCAACGTAGTAGAGCTGCCGCGCCGACACGGGGCGGATGGTGGTGGTGGAGCCACCGCCGCCACTGGATGCCGAGGCGGCGGCCATAGAAAGCGTCAATTGCGGCGGCAAAAACGCTTCGTACTTGGCCATGTCGTCCCCGTGGCGAAACATATTGCGCAAGAGCCACTCGCGTTTTTGTTTATCCACTGATGGCGGCAAGTCGATCCGCAAATTCGCTGGACATTTCACGGGCTTGAGTTGTTTGAGTTTCGCTGGTTGTTTGTGTGGCTTGTGTGGTGGCTTGTGTGGAAGTGTCGGTGTTGGAAGAAGACTACAAGAAGGCGTCGTGGTATCGTCCTCGTCGTTGCCAGCGCTGGAAGGTTGTGTATTCTTTTGCGTGGTCACAGAAGGGGCTTCGGCTTGCACTGAGGATGGCGATGGCGCAGCAGTAGTGGTAGTAGTAGTCGATGGAGAAGTAGCAGCAGTACTGCTACCACTAGCAGTAGTAATACCAGCAGTTTTGGTCATCTTCCCAGGTCTTGAAGTACTGATGGTGGTGGTGGCTGGTCGAGTGGCGGTGGCTGGCATCGTCTCGTGGTGCGAAATGACGGGCTTGGCCACTGCGGTTGCTGGCTTTTGCGCTGCTCTTGGCGCTCGCGGTTTGCTTTGCTTGTCGATCGAATTGGCGGGCGGCGACGGTACGCGACGAGCAGCAACAGCGACTGGCGGAGAGGTTTTTGACGGAGAGACTGGCACTGGCACAGATGCTGGTTGTGCGCGTGGTCGAACAGGTCCTGGCACTGGCATTGGCCGCCGGAGTGGTTGTGGTGCGGTCGTTGGAGCCTTTGCAACACCAGAAGCAGTCGCTTTGGCAACAGGAACCGACGGCGTTTTTGCAGGAGACCGAGTGGATTTGGTGGCTGTGAGAGCTGATGACGCCGCCACTTCTGTAGTGGTGGTTATGACAGCTGCAACTGACTGCGTCGTCACCGTCTCTTCCTGTGGTCGTGGCTGCGCTTCTTGCCTGGTTGCTGGAGCTGGAGCTGGAGCTGGAGCTGGAGCTGGAGCTGGAGCTGGAGCTGGAGCTGGAGCTGGAGCTTGATCTCGAATCTCAGCTTCTGTAGCTTTATCTTCTTCTTCCTCCTTCTCCTCCTCTTCATCATCGTGGCCCAGTTCTTCGTAGTCGCTATCATACTCCACCGCTGCTGTCACCACCACAAGAGGCGGTGCCTCCTCGATCTTGCTTGCCTGTTCTTTGTGGTGGTGCTGGTCCATGAGCGTCTGTGCCTCTTGCAGTAAAGAGATCGTCTCCTGTTGGCTTTCTTCTTCTTCTTTCGTTGGGACCACCACTACGTACGCGTCCATAGACTCCTCATAGGCGTCGTGGTCTTGCTCGTACGCATCTTCCTCATCTTCTGCTTTCTTTTCTGAAGTTGCTTCTGCCACCACGGCGGCGACTACATCCACAGCTTCTTCCTCAGTAAGCTGCGCGTCCACACCATGGAGAGCGACCCCTTCTTCTTCTTCTTCAGCGTCGGCGTCGGCTGGTGTGTCGTGGCTGTGTGTCGCCTCACACTCACTAGGCGCCTTCGTCGTCGCGTCCACAACAACTGGATCGTCTTGCTGTTCGCTCGCAGCTGCTTCGGGCTCATGGGTTTGTGGTGTTGAAGAAGACGGCTCGTCTGCGGCTTTTGCTGGTCGCTCGGCCCCGCTTTCCTCGCCTTCTGCGACAGCCACCACTTCCTCAGAGACAGCGACATCCGGCGCGTCCACCGCGTTGATCTCTTGGTGCTCACCATCACCGCCCTCATCATCATCATCTTCACTGTAGTCGTCTTCCTCTGCCTCCTCCTGATCGTCCTCTTGCTTATCTTCTTGCTTGTGCCCGTGGTCTTGCCTAGGGGCTGCTACAAACTCGGTCATATCCTCTCGCAGACTCGGTAGCCGCTGCACAAACGTCTTGGAACTCATGCGTCTCACTTGGCCAGGCGGCGTGCCAGAAAACCCACCGTTTTCTCCATTGGTGTGCTGTTGTTCCGCTGTAGCGAGCACGACCGCGGCGGCTTCCTCTGTCACTTCGTTTGTGGGCACGTGGAGCTCGTCGGTTTCGGCTGGCGTCAGCTCGCCGAGGCTCTGGAGCCGTGCGACCGCCATGGGCCGTACACGGGGCGAGCTGCTTCTTCGAATGAACTGCTGCACTTTGACAAGCTCTGGGTCCACCGCAAAGGCCTCGATCTTTGGCGCACTGGAGCTGCGTTGCCGCGCTACGATAGAGAAATCTTCGACTCCACGAGGATTCTTTGGTGGTGGCTCGATAGCGTGGGAAGTGGAGGCGGGGGCAACCGAGGTGACAGCGTCTTCCGCGGACAGAGGTGGTGGCGCTGTTACTGTGGCTGGTACTGTGACTGTAGCTGTTGCTGCGTCCGGCTCTGTAGCTGTTGTTGTTGTTGTTGACATTGCTGGAAGCATGCCAACCTCCGTCTCACAGGCTTCTGGAGGCTGCGCTTGCGGCGGCACTGATGGTGACGCGTCCACGGCCGCCACCTCCACCTCTACAGCCTCCTGGCTTTCAAACGCAGCGTCGTAGCTTTCTTCATACGCGTCCTCCTCCTCCTCTTCTTCTTTATCTTGTTTGTCCACTACTCCACCGCCACCAGCGTGTCCATCGCCACCACCGTCGTCCTCATCAAACTCGGCCTCGTACGCTGCGGCGCTTGTCTCCTCCGGAGCATCGTTATCGTCCACCAAGGGAAACTCTTCCTCATCATCCGAGTAGCTGTCGTCCGCCATTATTGTATTGTGTAGGCGCTGCACAAAGAGAAAGGAGCGGCTTTTGTGCCAACCAGCGGCGCAAATGCAGCCAAAGGAAATCAATGAGAAGCGAAAAATAGCATGCCACTCTCACTCTCTCTTTCGCGCGCGCTGACCGTCGTATTAATAGTTTACCTGGTACTGCAGTATCGGCAAGGTTATCTGAGGGCCTTGAGTACTAGTAGAGTACAGCACCCATGTGAACAGCGTGACTTCATGTCACGCCCCCACAGCACAGCACAGCTTTGGTCACAGGCATTTTTTTTCTTGCATTCCATTGCATTGAGCACTGCTGGCAGGGGGTCTCCCGCTAAGTTAACCATATTTTCATCGAATCAAATTCGTTCTTCTACCATTTTACCCAATCAAAACGATTTTCAGTTCCAGAATCGGATCCTTCTTCTTCTTGGCAAAGGAGGTCATTTTTCCATTCTCTGACCGACGAGAAATCAAAAAAAAAAAAAACGTCATGAAGATCACGGCGACGCGCTTCGTGGACGACGAGCATGCGCCTCTGCGCGTGCTGTGCTTCCCGTACGCTGGCGGCCGCTCGCAGTCGCTCTGTTCGGACTTGGCGCGTGCCGTTCGTGCGCAAAATCAAGCCGCGACCGTGGAAATCATCGGCGTTGACTGGGAAATGGAGGAAGGCGACTCTATGAGTGTCGCTGCCTGGACCGACGCGCTTCTGTTGGCGCTCAAGGGCCAGTTCTTTGACAAGAAGTTCGTGGTCTTTGGCCACAGCCTGGGCGCGCTCGCTGCGCTTGCGTTCACGCGCTTGCTGAGCGACCGCGGGCTGCCTCTTCCCGAGCACGTGTTTCTCTCTGGCATCGCGGCGCCGTCGCACTGGAAAGCGTACGGAAACATGGACCACGAAGACGACACGCTGGTACGGATGCTGACGCGGTGGAACGGCACGGATCCAGCGCTTCTGGAGGACGCGGCGCGCAAAGTAAGTGCGACCAAGAAGCTGCGCGTTGATCTCTTGCTCCACGATCTCTTGGTCGAGTGGCTCTTGCAGCCGCACGGCAACGAGGAAGAGCTCGTGCTACACACGGCGACCACCGTGTACGGCGGCGACGCCGACCCGGACGTGCCTCTTGAAGCGCTCCATCTCTGGACCCAAGTCCAGACTTCTCTTCCAGCGCCAAAGACCTGTGTGTTTGCTGGCGACCATTTCTTTCTCACGTCCAGCGACTCACAGCCGCTTGTCCACGCTGCGCTGCTGGAAGAGCTCACTCACGTCACCACGCGGGTTTTGCTCTCATCGGCCGCGCTGATCGACACGTGGAATTCCGCCAGCGCTCCGTACCCAGAGGACAAGTGTCTCCAGGAGCTTTTCCAAGAAGCCGTCACGCGGTCGCCAAATGCCATCGCCATTTGCTACCAAGACAAGACGCTCACGTTCCAGCAGCTGGACACGCAAAGCGATACACTGGCCAACTACTTGTTTACCATCGGCGTGCGGCCCAACAGCATTTGTGGCATCTTCATGGAGCATTCTATCGAGTTTGTCATCGCCTACATCGCGTCTCTCAAAGCCGGCGGCGCCTACATGCCCTTGGAGATCGTGTACCCGCCCGACTTGCTGGAACGCGTGATGGAAGAAGCCAAGCCGACCATCATTCTCACCAAGCGCTCCTTCCGTGGGCGGCTGCCCAAATGGCAACTTGCACTGGAACTGGATAATGGGTGGCTGCTGGATCTCCAGGGGATCCCACCAATGCCACTGGATCGAATCCGCACCAAACCCGATGATCTCGCCTACGTGGTCATGTCCTCTGGCACCACTGGTGTGCCCAAGGGCATTTGCTGTCCACACCGTGGCGCTGTGCATTCGTACCATTGGCGACTGGTGAATTGCCCCTATATAGAAAATGACCGCGTGGCATCGCACGTGTTTTTTGTATGGGAATTGCTTCGCCCGCTATTGGGCAATATGCCTTTGTACATCATCCCGGACGATGCCATTTACGACCCAATTCGACTGGTTTCGTATCTCCACGACCACCAAATCACACGGATCTTGTTCACGCCGTCTCTTCTTCAGCTCATTTTGGATACCGTCCCACGTGAGCAGCTCATTTCCAAGCTCGTGACGCTTCGACTCGTGTGGCTCTGTGGCGAAGTCGTGACCATCGAATTGCGGGACCGATTTGTATCGCTTTTCCCAAAATGTGAGCTTCAGAATTTGTACTCGGTCTCGGAATGCCACGATGTCTCGGCCGTGGACTTGGCGCATCCGTCCAGTGAACTGGATAGTTTGCTATCAAGCAAGTACGCGTCCTGTGGCTCGTTGATGGACAATGTGCGCGCCTACGTGCTCGACGACCAGCACAAGCCCGTGGCGCTTGGTGTACCGGGCGAGCTGTACGTCGGAGGCCCATGTCTTGCGCGTGGGTACTTGAACAGAGAAGAGCAAACGTCGCAGCGGTTTCTCACGTCCATCGAGGCCACGGGCGGCCAGCGCGTGTACCGCACAGGCGACCGCGCACGGTTTTTGCCCAATGGCCACTTGGAGCTCATCGGGCGGTGCGATTTCATGGTCAAGATCCGTGGGTACAGCGTCGTGCTTGGAGCTGTCGAGGCCGCACTGGCACAGCACCCACTGGTGTCCACGGCGGTCGTGTTGACCGAAGGCGACGAAGGCCAAGACAAGCGGCTGGTCGCGTACATTGTGCCGGAAACGTGGGACAAGACGCCCAGCGTCTTTACGCTGCGAGAGTTTGTCAAGACCAAGTTGCCCCACTACGCGATTCCATCGGTCTTTGTCCAGTTGGACGCGCTGCCCATCAACAGTGCAAGTGGCAAATTGGACCGCAAGAAAATCCCATCCAGCCAAGACCAGACGGCCAAGAAACTTCGGCTCGCGTCCATTGATCTGACCTATGGCAGCAGCAGCAGCAGCGATGGTGGGACCAGTAGAAGCAGCAAGCCACAGACCGAGACGGAACAGCGGTTGTCCACGTTGTGGATGGATTTGTTGCGGTTGCAAGACTCGAATATGGAAGTCGTGGACCGCCAGGCCAATTTCTTTGACTTGGGCGGCCACAGTCTGTTGGCCACGCGGCTGGTGTCGAGTATCCGGGACGAGTTCAATGCCCACTTGACGCTCGCGGATATTCTGTCGGATTCCACGCTGTGCGGACTCGCTGCGACGATCGACGACAGTATTACTACTTCTGGTGGTAGTAGTACTACTTCTACCAATGAAGGACCACCAGTTCAGAACACCAAGACCAAGAAAGTGGTCTTCCCATTAGAAGCCGCGTCGTTGGATCCGAGCATTTACCCAGCGGCGACGCGCAAGTCGGGGTACAGTCGGTACCGTGTTGAAATGGCCAGCAAGCCGCCCCACGCGGTGCTTTTGACCGGCTGCACGGGCTTTTTAGGCGCGCATTTGCTCCATGAGCTGCTCGTTGGCTCGGACACGGTCGTGTACTGTCTAGTACGCGGTGATCCAGCTGCTGGAGACGTGGACGCTGCAATGGCGCTTCGACTGGAACGCATCCTGCGGTCGTTTGGCTTGTGGGACGCGGTGGTTTCCAATGGGTACGACGAGCGGGTCGTGTTGCTCGCGGGGGATTTGGCCAAGCCGCTGCTGGGGCTTGGCGAGCCCACGTTCAAGATGCTGGCCACCGAGATCGACGCGATCCTCCACAACGGCGCGGAAGTCAACTTAGTCAAGCCATACGCGTCGCTCAAGCCTGTGAATGTGTTAGGCACGCAAGAAGTGCTGCGGCTCGCAGTGACGAATGGACTCATGAAGACCCGCGTGAAGCCCGTCCACTACATTTCCACCAATGGCGTGTTCCCTGGCTCGTTCCCAGACGACAGACTCATGGAAACGAGTGATCTGAGTGAGCTTTCGGATGCGCTAGACAATGGGTACGCGCAAAGCAAATGGGTCGCCGAGCAAATGTGCCACGTCGCGGCACAGAGAGGACTACCCGTGGCGATCCTACGCCCTGGTAACATGGCGCCATCGTCGTCTACGGGTGTCTGGAACCCACACGATTTCATGTTTTTGCTTTTACAGGGCTGTTCGAAAGTGGGTGCTGTGCCACAAGTGCCCCAGTGGTGGTTTGATCTCACCCCGGTGGATTTTGCAGCCAAGGCGATCGTCCATTTCAGTGTGCGCCACCCGATCCAAGCGCTGGGCCAGACGCTGCATATCCAAAACCCACTACGAGCGGTGCCAGGCGATGCGTTCATGGACATGTGGCGTGGCGCCATCGGTGGCAAGATGGAGATGGTGCCTCTTGAAACGTGGCGCCAAAAAGTGCGTGAGCTGTCGGAACAAAAACAAGACCAAGATCAAGATGTGGAGCTCCAGCAGCTCGCCGCTGGGATTGAGGCGTTTGAAATGTACTTGGAGAGTGCCAAAGTGTTTGACAGCTCACTGGCGACCGGATTGCTCAATGGAGCGGGCATCCACTGCCCCGTGGTGGATGAGAAGCTGCTCGCGCAGTATGGAGCCGCTTGGAAGTAGAAGCAGAAGATCATGAAGCCATTTTGATGGTTTTCAGTCTCATTGATTGGCTAATAATGCACATTTTAGACATTTTCTGTTGTAATTTTGACCAATCACATTTCAAATATTTGGTGGTGCCGCAGTTTTGAGAGTTTTTGGCAGCACCGCACTTTTCTGATTTGAAACAAAGAAGAAGACAAATGGCGCTTGTTCTGGATGGCAAGGCGTGCAGCCAAGCCATTGAAGCCGAGCTGAAGGAGGAAATCCCTCTTCTGCGCGTGACGCCCAAGCTCGTGCTCTTCCTTGTCGGCTCGAATGCGGACTCGAAGACGTACATCCGCTTGAAGAAGAACGCCTGCACGCGTGTGGGCATCGCGGTTGAGGTGGTGGAGCTGCCCGATGACACCACGTACGAGCACCTCACGGCGCTGATCGAGGGCAAGAACGAGGACCCAACGGTCCACGGCGTGCTCGTGCAGCTGCCACTGCCAGCGCATTTGCAGGCGCGCGAACAGGATGTGCTCCACGCCGTCGTGCCTGGAAAAGACGTGGACGGGCTCCATCCAGCACATTTCTTCCAGCTTCCACGCAAGCAAGAGGAGCAGCAGGGCCACCACCACGTGCTGCTGGAGCCATGTACACCAGCGGGCTGCTTGGAGCTTCTCGCGCGCAACAACATTGACGTCGCGGACAAAGACGTGGTGGTCATTGGCCGGGGCCAACTGGTCGGGCTGCCGCTTTCGTTAATGTTGCTGCAGCGCAACGCAACTGTCACAACGTGCCACTCGCACACCAAGCACTTGGAGCACAAGGTCAAGCAGGCCGATATCGTCTTTGTCGGCGTCGGCCAGCCGCAGCTGGTCAAAGGCGCGTGGATCAAGCCGGGCGCCGTGGTCGTGGACGTGGGGATCAACTACGTGGACGACGCGAGTGCCAAAAAAGGGTACAAGATCCTCGGCGACGTCGAGTACGACGCTGCGAGAGAGCGCGCGTCGGCGATCACGCCCGTGCCAGGCGGCATCGGCCCCATGACCATCGCCATGCTGCTCAAGAACACCGTCACAAGCGCCAAGTTTACGCAGCCGCAACATTAACCCCCCTCATATACAGTACTTTGAAGACTTTATTATGTTGCTGTATGGTTGTACACCTCAGGAAACAGCGGCATGGGCTCCTGTTTTGTTTCCTCACCGATACGAGTTGGGATGTAGTTGGGAGGACGAGCCCATGGAGGAGGAGGGCTCGTGGCCATCAAAAGAGGACCCGCGCTGGTCGATGCCATCGGGAGCGAACGACGCGCCTTCGTAGGTGAACCCGGCGAACGTGTACGACATGTTACGCAGCAAACTGTTGCGGCCCACACTGCCCACTCCATCCGCTCCTCCAGCACTTGGACCTCCGCCATTTCGCTGGACGGCCGCCAACTCGCTCAGACTCTCCATGGTCGGCCGCGCACCGCCTCCGTGGATCGCAGCAGTGGCATCGCGCAGCGCGTCGCTCGCGATGCTCAGCCCGTCACTTTCGATCTGCGCGAGCGGCATTTTCGTGAACTCTTCTTCAAAATTGGCCGCGTCGATCGGGTCCGTGTACTGGCACGGCCGGTACAGCGGTGGCATTTCCCTGTGGTACAGCTGGTTCCAGTCAATCTCGGCAAAAAACGGGTGGTACGTGATCTCGCGCGGGTCCATCGCGCCGAGCCGCTTGGCCGGGTCCCGTGTGAGAAGCCCCTGGATTAGATCCATGGCCGACGCGCTCATGCCGTCGGGAAATTCCAGCGGCGCTTCGCGGAGCCTGGTGAACAGCTGCTCGCGGTCTTGCGTGTACCACGGCGGACGCCCCGTGAGCATCTCGTAGAGCACCATGCCTAAATTCCACCAATCCACGGCCGTGCCATGGCCATTGCGGTTGAGGATCTCGGGGGGCAGGTACTCGGGCGTGCCACACATGGTGTTGGTGCCATGGAGCTCGTGGGTGATGCCTTCTTTGGCGAGCCCAAAGTCGGCCAGCTTGACGTGGCCGTCCACGTCCAGCATCACATTCTCAGGCTTAAGGTCCCGGTACACGATGCCTTGCTCGTGCAAGTGGATCAACGCGAGTGCGATCTCGGCCGCGTAAAAACGAGCCATACTCTCTGGAAAGCACCCACACCGGCTCAAATGGAAAAACAGATCGCCACCTGGACAATAATCCAGCACAAAAAACAATTTCTCTTTTGTCTGGAACGCGTAGTGGAGACACACGACAAACGGGTGGGTCACGGACGCGAGCACACGGCGCTCTGTTCGGGTGTGTTCGACTTGCTGCTTCTGGACGATGGACGACTTGGTGAGAATCTTGACTGCAAATAACTGGGAGGTATTCTTTTTCCGCACAAGGAGCACTTTGCCAAACGAGCCACGGCCGATGAGCCGAAGCACGTCGAACTCCTTCAGTGAGACCCGTCCGTCGCGGCGCATGCTGGACACGTTCTGGAGATCGTCCAGATCTTCCAGCACCACACTTCGTCTCGTCTGCTCGGACGATCTCTGGATTGAAGAAGACCCGCGCTCGGAATACGAACCCATGAGATCACTTGTCCGGAAACTGGAACTGAGTCTATCCACCTCCGCCGTTTGGTGGCTCATGATGGAGGGGGAGGAGGAGGAGCACAAGGAGGAGGACGTTGTTGGCGGAGATCCGCGCGGAGCAGCAGCAGTTGAAGGAGGAGCGGACATGCTGTGGAGCGGAGGACGTGGGGTGGCATGGGCCACTTCGACCGACTCAAACGCCGGCGGCTGGTTGGCGGACTGTGTGAGAAACGTGCGAATGATGCGGCAACTGGTATGGAAGCCCTTGTTGCCGCAGCATTCGCTCGGGCGGTCGGTGTCGATCTTGCAGTTGTCGATGCTCACGAGCATGAGCACTTCTCGTAGCCACCGGTCCAGTTCCAGTTGCCGCTTTTTGAGGAAATTGGTATCCAGGGACCGCATCAGCGTCCGCGTCGGCACGGGCGTCAAGCGGATGCCTTGGGTCTTGAGCCGATGCGCGAGTTGTTTGAAATCGTGGAAACGGCGGTAGATCGTCCACTGCTTTTCATTCACGATACACTCGATCTCCAAGCGGAACACGGCGTACAGGCGGTGGGTCGTCGCATCGCGTGCAAAGGAAAACCCTTTGATGCGGTTCAAGCGACCAGCGTGGCCGGCAGGGATATACGCCGTGGTATTCGCGACTTGCGCTTCGGACCGTTCAAAATTGGCGGCCCAGAGTTTCTCAAAGTATTCGCGTTCGTTGGCGGGTTGTGGCGGCCGCTCATGCTTGGGCAGACTGAGCGATCCACGACCGCCACCTCCGCTATCTTCGCCATGGTGGTGGTGGTCGTTGTAGTGGTGGTCGTCGACTTCTTCATCCTCCATGATCTGTTCTTCGCCCGTGAGTTCAAAGTTGTCGTCCATGGAAAGCATGGACATGCGCGAGCCAGTGGACAGCATCGAGTCGGACCGCGGCACCGAGTAGTGGAGAATATTATGGGGGTCGGGCATCCGCGGCACCGCCACGGCCGTCGTATGCTGGAGATCCACACGCACTCTGTATACATGTACATCCGATTTTTAGTCCTGGGTATTCATTGGTGTGGATAGGGATGTGGATATAGTACGTACTGCGTGCCATGTTGCAGTTTGCCGACGGGCACGGTGGCATGGGCGGGGAAGTCTCTGGACGGCTTGCGCTTCTTGTCCTCTCTGCCCATGTAGGAGGAGGTTGCATTTGCCATCGTTAAGGACATGTGGACGTTCATGGTCGTCGTGCCATGTACACACAGAGAGAAAGGAGTAATTCGAGTGAGCTAGGGCTGCGTATGGATGGATGGCTATCGTGTCGCTCCTTTCCCTGTCCTCCTCCTCCTCTCCGCTCCGTTCGTTTTGGATCTGGCTGTGAACGCGTTCTGTGGATCTTGAGTCTTCGAGGAGGGGAAGAGGAGGGCGGAGAGGAGGCAGACAAGAGACGGAGGAGCGCCCAATTTGTAATTCGTATTGGTTCACGTACATCATTGTTGAAGCGATCAGCCACTTTGTCTTGGCGCCAATCCGTTCAGTCTAAAGCAGTGACGAGAGTCTCGTCGACCAAGGTCCGTTCGCAGTAAGCTCCAACTTGTCCGAGTTTGTGCTTGGCTTTGGATTTTGGATTTTGGATTGCAATTGTTGTTTTCTCGTGGCCTTGTTCTTCTTTCTTTTCTTTTTTTTGTTTTTGTTTTTTTGGTGTTTCTCCTGTTCGCGTTCCTTCCTGCGACCAAACGACGATTCGTGTTCGTTGTTGTTGTTGCGGCTGCGGCTGGGGGACGGGGATGTGGTTTGATTTGCGGTGGGAAGTGACTCACAACACCAGCCTGGTGGCCAGGTTTTGGTTTTCTGAGCGAAGCTGTGGACACACAAGCAATCCGCCCACAAAACCGGACTTGACGGCGACACAGTTCAGAGAGTGAACAGGTTGCGGCTGCCAAACGCAGACGGACGGTGAGACCGATGCTGAGAATGGCAAGTGAGTGGGATCGCAACCACAGCCAAACGCGGGCTGGTTTTTCTTTCAGAGTCGGAGGCGTAAACCACCATCCCTAAACATGACGATTGTACGATCAGCCTCAAGTGATTTGGTCTATCGTTACGCAACCCTAACCTGCCTGGAAATGATTTTTTCAGATTTACGAATATTAGGATGTCCCTAAATTAGTAAAATATGCACTTTCAAATCAGGAACCAATTCTGCATAATTTCATGATCAGGTCGTGTACCAATTTTGAGCACATTGCGCTGGCTCCTGTTGGTCTCGCGGCGACTGGGCAGGAAGAAAGAACCAACACGGAAACGCGCGCGAAGGGAAACCAACAACCATGGCCACGACAACCTTAGAGCCCATCGACTTGGACGGCATCATTGAGAAGCTGCTCAGTGTGCGCGGCGCTCGACCTGGTAAGCAGGTCACTCTGAGCGAAGCCGAGATCCGCGGGCTTTGCTTGCACTCGCGTGAAGTGTTTTTGTCGCAGCCGATTCTGTTGGAGCTGGAGGCCCCGATCAAGATCTGTGGTGAGTTGTTGCCGTTATAAGAATGACGTATCGCCGAGTGAAGCGATCTAATGCACCCCCTTGTATACTTGCAGGCGATATCC
>JAADWJ010000368.1:0-22143 GCA_023336165.1 Pythium monospermum
GTTTTTTTTTTTTTTTTTATGAGGTCGTTGGCTCGGAAGAAAGGCTTTAGGGAAGTGAGCCTTGTGAGCTTGCGAGCGACGAGCTGAGGCCTGCGTGGGGTCACTGTATGTCGAAGGTGACAAGCTAGTACTGCAGTAATACATGCTGTCTGCGCTCGTGGGAGTTTGTTTATTCTTTCTTGTAGTAGTTGGCTGGCACGAATGGCATCTTGGCGATGGTCAGCTTCTGCGCCTTGTTGCGCGCCTTCACGTGGAGCTCCGTGCCGATCTTGGACATGCCCTTGTTCACGTAGGCCATGCCGATCGCCTTCTTGAGCGTTGGGCTGAACGTTCCGCTGGTCACGGTGCCGACCTCGTCGCCGTTGTCGTTGTAAATGGCAGCACCTTCACGAGCAGCGGCGCCTTCGACCTCAAAGCCCACGCGCTTCTTCGTGAACGTCTTGTTCTTGAGCTGGTCCATGATGATCGCATGGCCAGGGAACCCGCCTTCCTCACGGCGACGCTTGCCGATGGTCCACGCGAGTGTGGCCTCGATCGGCGTGATTTCATCGTTGATATCGTGGCCGTGGAGACACAGACCAGCCTCCAAGCGAAGGCTGTCACGCGCGCCAAGGCCAGCCTCCAGCACGCGGTCGTCCTCGAGCAGCTTGCGAGCAAAGCTTTCGGCGTTTGCGCTTGGCACGGAAATCTCAAAGCCATCTTCGCCCGTGTACCCGCAACGCGTGAGGATCACGTCGACTCCCTCGGTCGGCATCGGAGTGTACACGCCCGACATGAACGCAAAGTCCTTAAAGTCCACACTTGGTGTAAACTTGGCCATGATATCGACCGCACCGGGCCCTTGGAGCGCGACCAACGCGCGGTCCGTGAGCCGTTCGATCTTGACGTCGCCCTGGAACGCCGCGAGCGCCTTGTTCATATGGGCCAGGTCAATTTCCTGGTTGCCAGCGTTCACGACGACGTACAAGTGGTCGTCGTACACGGTGATCACACAGTCGTCGATGATGCCGCCTTTGTCGTTGGTGATCAACGACAGCTTGGCCTCTCCTGGCTGCACGGCCTCCAAATCTGCGACCACGATGCTTTCCAAGAAGCGGACGCGGTCAGCACCGGTGATGCGCAGCTGGCCCATGTGCGACACGTCGAAAAGAGACGCCTTGCCCGCCGTGCGCGTGTGGTTGTGCGACTTGAGCACACCGGCAGGATACTGCACAGGCATCGCGTACCCGGCAAAGTCTACCATCTATTTGTGTACCGTACATTGCAGGGCAACCCCGTCAGACATTGACGTCGATACAGATGCAGATAGAAAGGTCTGGGGTGTGGGAGAAGCGCAGTACCGTACCTTGCCGCCAATCGAGACATGGAAGTCGTACAGTGGTGTCTTCTTGAGCTGTTTGACACAATGAAGAGCGGATCGGGTGAGTGACCAGAGAGAGTGAGAGGGAGGGAGGGAGAACAATCCAAGCGCTGGCCACAACGTACCGAGTCGACATCAGAGAACGCGCGCGCCCCCTGCACAGAGGCCGCGAGAGGGCGGAGCTTCTTGAAAAGCGACGCGTTTGGACGAAGCACAGCGAGCATCGTGGTGGTGGAAGTTCGTCGACGAATGCGTTCGCCTTCTGGAGGTTGGTGGTGCCAACAAAAGTGGTCCCCAGATTCGTTGGCGTCACATTCCACCATACTTCAAGTTACCTTCTCGCAACATCTCTCTTCGACACTATCGCGAGGATGGATGAATCCCATAGTGACCTTGGGGGCGGGCGGGAAACGATTAAATCGTTTCAAACAAACCTGGAAATGCATTTCCAGGTACGAACACCTTCATTCAGCGACAGCATTTCCAAATGCTGTCGCTGAATGAGCGTGTTCGTTGTATGTGGGGTTTTCAGACGAATCCAACGACGGATGTGACAGGGGATGGAAGGTGGAAGAAGTTTGCGTCAACTTGTTGGTGTGTCCTAGTTTATCTGCCGCAACGTTGTCCATGGTCGAGAAACTTGCGGATGGTGTATAAATAAAACTGTGGGTGGCTGCCTGCCCAAGACCAACGGAAACGGCGCCGTTTCCATTTTCTCGGGCAGGAAACATCAAATTCGTGAAACAACCGATTGTGCCTTAATGCAATGTATGGGCGCGGCATCTCGTTCGTCTCGCAGCGGTACGAGTCCCAAGGACGGGCCTCGAATGCGGGTATTATCGGTCAAAAACGCGGTGGACGTGGCCAACGACGAACAATAGACACGGTCCAGTCGGGCGTCCTCGCAGCAACTGCGCTGGGCGAGCAGGCGGTCGACGCGGTGCTCGACAACGCGTTTTGTGGCATCGACACGTGGGCGATCACCAAGAAGTTTTGGAAATGGCATCGCCGCAACCGGCGCGCTTTGTACCTCACCGTGCTTGTCATTGAGCTGGTATACATCTTCACGACCGTGCCGCTTCGGATCGCCTTTTTTTACAACCCGTACGTCCATACGCGTGGCGCCGCCGGCTGGACAAAGGCGCTGACCATCTATTCGGTGCTCGATGTGCTCGCGGATCTCGCCAGCATCGCCAGCGTCTATGAAATCTTCAGTGCCAAGCACCGCGCACTCGCTGCGATCGCTGTGGATGCTGGCAGCGCGCATGTGAACCCACGGAACCGACGGCACCAGCGTGGCGGACCACGCGGCACCGTCGCACTTGCTGGCCCAGTGGACCCGAAACAGCAGCCACCACCTATCAACAGGCGCAGCAAGAGTTCGCTGGTGGTCGCGTGGTCGCTCAATACGATCGTTCCGACCATCAAGCAGAAATTTGACATGCGCCGACCGCTACTCTTTGAAGCGATCGCGATGATCCCATTAGAGCTTCTCTCGTTTCAACTGGGCTACAACTCGCTTCATTTGCTGCGCGTGCTCAAGGTGTTTCGTCTCCACCGCGTCGCGGATTGTGTGCGAGAAATCAAGAACCTCCACGCAAGGCGCTCGGTCGTGCAGCTTCTCGAGTTCACAGGGAATGCACTTTTACTCAAGCGGGTCGTCACGGGGCTCGCGCTATGCCATTGGATCGCGTGTGCCTACATGGCGATCGCGCATTGGGAATGCGGACTCAATTTTGAGCTCTGTACGCACGGCGGCCTGCGGCAGCTGAGCACCACGTCCAGTGTGGTTGTCGGCGGCGCCTCAGACCCGCTCAAGTATACATGCTGGGCCATCGAAGATCAACTCGTAGGCGCGTCGCCCTTGCGCAAATACGCACGCGCGGTATACTGGTCGTCGCGGTCGATCATCACGCTTGGCTACTGCGACATCGTGCCCGTCACGGATATCGAGACCGCGTTTGGCATCGTCGTGCAAGTCACAGGCGCTGTGTTCAGCACGTCGCTGATCGCGACGTTTCTGTTTGTGTTTCGGTACTTGAACGCGCGCAAGCAGGCATTCATGACCCATGTCGATGAAGCCAAAGAGTACATGAAGATGTCGCGGATCCCAGAAGATGTGCGCGAAGGAGTGGTCGGTTTCTATCGCAATTTGTGGCAAGCCCACAACGGGTTATCTCAGGATGAAGTGACCGCGCGGCTGCCGGAACATTTGCGCGTGAGCGTGCTGAAAGTGATGATCGCACAGCGGATCCACACGGTCTCCTTTCTCACGAAAGAAACCGACGAGCTCATCAACACACTCGCACTCAAAGTCGAACTCGGTGTGTATTCGCCAAAGGACTGGATCATTGAGAAAATCCCCGACGGAATGTTCTTTGTGGTGCGTGGCACGGTGATGCTGGAGACCCAAGGACAGACCCAGCCGCGCCACGCCAAAGCAGGAGAACACTTTGCCGAGTTTGCGCTGTTGTTTCCAGGCAAGACCGACGAACGCGCTCGCGCGCAAACGTATTGTGAGCTGTACAAGCTGTCGCAAGTATGGTTTGTGGAAACACTGGAACTTTTTTATGGCGAGATCGAAGCGCAAACGCATCTGGAGGCCATGCGGTCCATGCAAACGCGCCGCGACCAGCAACAGCAAAAAATGAAACGGCTCTTTGGCCGATCCGCGGCCGATTTCCAGCGGTCAGCGACAACGCTCGGAGGCGGAGCAGGAGCTCACGCTAAACGAGCCATTGACTGGTTCTCCCCCGGGTCATCCTTTCGCCGCTGGTGGGAGCATTTGCGGTTCCTTTTTCTGGTGTTTGTCGCGTATGAAGTGCCGTATTTCATCGTCTTTGACACGGCCGAGTTCCCGTTCACCAAGACCCCCATGATCAACATCCAGTCGATCACGTCGGTCGTCGTTGAAGTGTTTTTCACGGTCGATTTCGTGCTGCGCGCCAGGTATTTTGCGTTTGTCGATGCCATGGCCATGATCTCAGTGACCGACGCGTCGTACATTTTCCAGTTTTACAAAGAAAACGGCATGTACTTGGACTTGGTGTCCATCATTCCCGTCGCGACTGCTCTTGAGTTCACGTATGGTGCGCAATGGCTTGTGCTGGTACCGGCGTCCCGTCTCGTGCGCATGATCCGGTTACGCCACTTGTTGCCGTCGATCCAAGAAATTTCGCATTTACGGCATCTCAGTTCCAAAATGCAGTTGACGATCACGCTCGTGATCGTCGTGACTTTGACAATCCATATGATCGGTTGTTTGTGGTTTCTCATGGCTCGCTTTGGCATGCACGAAGCCTCGTTTGACGTCGCCCAGGCGAGTGCCGTGACGCGCACGCAGTGTCTCCGCTGGGCAGCGCTCCATGATAACTGCTCGTGGGCACTTGTCGATGCGTACGGACAAGTCGGCCACGGGTTCCCGATGTTCCCAGCCGAGGGTGCCCACGGGGATACGTCGTATAATGGCAAGTTTGCGTATTTACGGTCCATCTATTGGTCCATTGTCGCACTCACGACCATCGGGTATGGAGATATCGTCGCGTATTCGACGGTGGAGAGTATTTTTGCCGCTTTATGGGCGTTTTTCGGTGGTATTATCAACTACGCCGTCGTCGCTGCGATGTCAAACATCATCTCCAATCTCACGGCTGCGAGCCGCCACCATATGGACAAAATGAATGAAATGAACACCGTGCTGGCGCATTTCCGGATCTCGGAAGATGTGCGGCATCAAGTGCGCCGGTATTACCACCAGCAATTTTACATCCAAAAAGTCGCGTCCGAGGCCAAGCTTCTTGCACGGTTGCCACAGCAATTGAGGCACCGGATCTCTCTCATCTTGCACGCCGAATCGGTCAAGAAATTGTCTCTCTTTGTCGACCACGGCCACGAAAGGCTCATCCACGATCTCACGGGGCTTTTCCGCCGTGGGGTGTACCAGCGAGGCGAGCATTTGACGCAAGATGTGTCGATTTGTGACGAAATCTTGGTGGTCGTGAGTGGCCGAGGAAATATTTACAGCCGTTGTGTGGCGGCCTCAAGTGTGCCCGTGGGTACGATCCGTCCCGGGTCGTGTTGTGGCGTCGCTGAGATGATCTTGCGCGCCAAAAGCCCGACGTTTGCAGTCGCCGCGACGGTCGTCGAGGTCTCGGCTATCACGTACCAAGCGTTCAGCAACAGCATCGAGCGCCGGTACCCGAACGAAGTCGTCACGCTCACAGGCATGGCGTTGGACCTTTTCGAAGAGGAAACAAGAGCGCTGGATGCCATTTTGGTCAATATGCAAACGTGCAAAAAGCTCCACAAATACACCGAACGATGCACGAGCATGTACGCGGAAGAGAGCAACAGCAGCCAAGATTTGAATCTCGCACAGCAGTACACCAAGGCGCACCTTCGGTTCTATTGGGATTTGCTCATCACGTGGCTCAACATCTACCAGGCTTTCCAAATCACGTTCCGGATCCCGTTTCTCAAACATCCAAGCAGCAGTCTTCGCCAGCTTTTGATCATCTCGGATGTGGTCGGTGATATCTTGCTTGTCTGTGACGTCCTTTTCAAGTTGTATTACTTTGAATGCGACAGCGGGTTGCGGAATTTGGTCACTCGGAAAGAGAAAAACGCCAACTACGTGCGCCATTATCTCAAGCAAGATCTGTGGGGGTTGTTGCCGTTGTATTACTTCGGCGAAGACTTTTTCTGGGTCAGTGTGGTGCGCGTACCGCGGCTTTTGCGGATCCGCCAAATCCCAGGCGTCGTGGATTCGTTGATCGTGCGGATCCAACAACGCATGTCCACGAATGAAAACGTGTCGTCGTACTTGAGTCCGGTGAAATTGCTTTTGATTTTGATTTTTACCGCCCATTTTGCCGCGTGTGTGTTTTACTGGATCTCCACGATGGACCACAACGAGAACTCGTGGATCCACCACGACCACGTCGTCCATGAAGCCCATGGCAGTGTCGGTGTTTTGTACTTGCGCGCGTGCTACTGGGCGCTCACGACGCTCACGCTTGTGGGGTCGCGGGAAGTCGTGCCTCTGGATGTACCTGGCACGCTGTTTGCCAGCGCGACTTGCCTGTGCTGCACGTTTGTCGTGGGCCATATCATCGGTGAGCTTTCGGATATGATCTTAGAGATGGACAAGGCCAAAAAGGAAGCCCACGAGCGCGAATCGAGCTTTGAACAGTTCGCGAAAGACCACAATTTGCCACAAACGCTTCGCACACGCGTGAACCTTTATTTAAAATTCCAACACCATCATTGGAAAGGCATGGATATCTATGAGACTTTCCATGACCTTTCGAAAAACTTGAAAGTCATTCTGATGATGGATCTCCATGGCGATTTGCTGCGTGGACTTTGTATCGCGCCGCTTTTATCGGATGGCCAAGTGCGAGGCATCGCGCTGCGGCTCAAGTCGGAGCTGTACATTCCAGGCGATAATGTGATCGTGGAAGGCGACCCGGGCAACAAATTGTATATCCTCAAGTCTGGAAATGCGCTGGTCATGTGGAAATCCACCGGCACAGCCATCGCGACGCTTTCGGAAGGAAGTATCTTTGGCGAAGTCGCGTTTTTCTTGAAAGGCACCAAGCGGATCGCATCGGTGCAAGCCACGGCGTCGATCGAGTTGCTTGTGCTGGACAGGCGTGCGTGGGATAGCCTGATGAGCGAATGCGATGACCAAGAGCGGAAAGCCACGGAGCGTAGCATGGTCGGGTGGGTCAGAGATTGTCTTAAAGGGTACAACATCATGACCGTCGAGATCGTCAAGGATATCAAGCATTTCACATCCCCGTCCTCCTCCTCCGCCCCCACTGGCGATAGAGCGACAGCGACCACTCAACCTGGTGTGCTCAATGAGCGCTCGTTCCAGTTGCTGCTGCGACAGGGCACCAAGAACGAATCACAAGTCTCCAAGTCGACGTTCCAGCAAAGCACCAAGTCTCTTTTGAGTGGGCTCTTCAGCCGCAAAAACAGTCGTCGCATCTACGCGGCGGGCACCGATGATGACGCGTCCACACCACCAGCCAGGGCTGTCGCTGGGTCAGTAGCACCCATGATCAACGCCAAGCGCGCGCGCAATCCATTCCCGCTGCTCAAATCGCCATCGATGAAGAACGGCACGATGCAGCAATTGTATCCTGCGTCAAGTGGCTGGAAAGATCTGTACAATTTCAGGCAGCTGCGAGACATGGAAGATGAATGCTGGCGGCGGTACAAGGTCTCCATCTTGATGTCGGGCACGATCGTCAGTGAACCGATCGCGGCAGGGTCAGCACCCGCTGTAACGGGTAGCCGCACGGACAGCTTGTTGGCGTCGTCCATCATCGCCGCCAAGGCGCTGGTCGCCGACAAGAACAGGAAGATTTCGCTGCTCACAGGAAGCGGTCGCAAATCCTCAACCAAAATGCTGATGATTGGACGCGCTCCGTCGCTAACTGCCAAGCAAATGCGGACGTCGCTCAATTCGGGCCGAATGGATGGCGTGCCTACGGACGGCATGAGGTATCTCGCCAACTACGAGACGATCCACGGGTCGTCTACCGCCGCTGGGTGGGACCAACAGCCGGTAGCAAGACCAGTTCATGTGTTCAAGCCGGTGGGACACAGTGTCAAAGGGGACACCACCCACACAGCAGGCGAATGTGATGATGATGCGGCCGGGCGGATCGTGAAGCGGCGTCGCTTTTTGAAACGCACCCAGTCGCTGCCCATTTTTGATCGCCACTTTGCCGCGATGGTCAAGGAAGAGCTCATGGCCTCGAACGTGAAAGATTACGCCAGCAAACTTCACTTGGGCTTTGAAGTGCTGCGCCGCGTGCGGCAGCCCGAGTTCTCGTACTTGTTCAAAGCGTACAAGTGGTGGCAGCGCGTGAAAAAACGCTGGGCAGCCTCCAAGGTTACCCTGATGCGCGCTGTTGGTCGTGGTAGTACGAACGACAAACGAGCAGGCGAGGGCCACCGTCCGATGCGACGCTCTTCGCTGCTTCATTTCCCGACCATGAGACGTGAGTCAGCGAATCGAGTCAGTAGTGACGGCGCTGGCAGTGGCGCGATCCACCAACCCGATGATGGCGAACTGTTTTTCAACTTGTTGTCGCGAATGTATCGCATTTGGGAGTGTGTGGTCGTGGTCATCGCGGTATTCTACGCCGTGTCGCTTCCGTATCTCATTTGCTTTGGCTCTCGGACTGATACGTCCCACGAAGCAACCAGTTTGAACCACTGGATAGCGTTTGTGTGTCTCATGGATGTGTTCTGTCTTCTCGACTTGGTGCTCAAGTACACGATGTTTCAAGGCGTCCTAGAGACGAACAGTGACGTCCACCAAGCGGCTGCTGGCCCAAAACACACCCATGGCTCCTCAGCCACCGCCAGCAGCAGCAACAGCTTGGCCAAGTGCCACACCACTCTCACCGTCTCGTTTGTCGTGGATGTGCTGGCAGCCGTTCCCTTTGACTGGTTGCTGTTCTTGCCCAGTTTCGATGCGCTTGCCAATGCCAAGTGGTTCTACCTCTCTCTCTTTCAGTTCAACAAGATATTTCGGATCTACGAAGCCAAAGAAGCCAGCGAACGGCTTGCGCAATTTCTCAGTTACGATCTCAACTTGCCGATCCACGACAGCTCGCTTCGGTTCATGCGATCCCTGGGTGCGTACTTGTTGGCCGGCCACTGGATCGCCTGCTTCTGGTACCGCGTGAGTCTGTACGCGTACGAAAATTCGCCGACCTCGTGGCTCTCGACCAACAAGATGATGGCACTGAACCAGTTCACCTCGCTCGACGATATCTCGTACACCAGGCAGTACTTGCGCTCCGCCCATTTCGCGGCCGGGTCCATCACCACGGTCTTTTACGGCGATATCGCGTCCAGCAACGTCATCGAGACCGTGTCGGAGCTGCTCGTGATCTTGGTGAGTATCTTTGTGTTTGGCATGGTCGTCGGCGCCCACAGCGAACACCTGGAGGCCACGTACA
This sequence comes from Pythium monospermum, assembly GCA_023336165.1. Taxonomy (NCBI): domain Eukaryota; phylum Oomycota; class Peronosporomycetes; order Pythiales; family Pythiaceae; genus Pythium; species Pythium monospermum. The sequence goes on from JAADWJ010000368.1 coordinate 9,346, forward strand.
AGCACCGCATGCAGTTTGAACAGAACTTGACGGAGCTCTACTTTTACTTGAAGAACAACGACGTGCCTCGCGACGTGCGCCACCGGCTCAAGACCTACTACATGAACACGTGGCTGCGGTTCCATGGCCACGACGATTTTGAAGGCGTCCAAGGGCTGTCGACGCTGCTCATTGAGGATATCGCACAGTACACGCTCCGCAGCTTTGCCTCGAAAGTGTCCATCTTGAAGACGTGTGACGAGTGCTTCTTGAGAGCGCTGCTCACGTGTCTCAAGAATGTGATCTGCTCGCCCAATGAGCCAGTCGTGCGCAAGGGCGATGTCGATCGAAGCATGTACTTTATCGCGCGTGGCAAGATCATCGTGGAAGGCAAAGGCTTCCAGCTTGTCAAAGAAGAAGGAGATTTCTTTGGCGAGCTGTCGCTTCTGTATGGGATTCCTCGGTCCGCGACGTGTTCGTCTCTTGGCACGTCGCTTTTGTACGTGTTGGAATGGCACGCCTACGAGGAGCTCCTCAAGGATTACCCAGGGTACCGGTACGTGAACCGCCGCGAATGGGTGATCGTGAGCACGGTGTTACGCAGTGGCGAGTCCAGGTTCCGCTCGATTATCGATATTGTCTCCCGCATGGAGAACACAAGCTGGGTGCAAATGGATGGCATCATCAAAAAAGCCAAGAGTCTCAAATAATTCCGTAATAAAATCACCAAAATGCAGATCTACTTGATTACGCTATCTAATGTTTCCTCGTTAAGTAACCCTCGAAAGTTAACATTCAGAATAAAGTGAACCCCATTCTTGAGAGCTCTTCATTTTTTGGTGGACGCGAGAAGACATCAACCAACAAATTCTCAAAAATGGAGGCCAAGGTGAGCTTCCACGTGCGCCGCTTCCTGCGCGACTGCGAGGACCGCGGCGTGAAGCCAGGCGAGGAGACGGTGGTTTTGCATCTGAAGGAGACGTACATGGAGTACCAGCGGAAACCGCACGCCATCTTGAAGAAAATTGTGGGCAAAGTGCTAAAAAAAGTGCAAGACAGTGCGAGCGCTAGCAACAGCGCGGCGGCCGCGGGCACGGGCGCGTCACCACCAACAGCAGCACAAGCGCTGCAACAACCCACTGCTGCGAAGCGCGCACGTGACGCGTCGGACGATGAGGATGAGCGCATGGCGATCGAGTTTGAACAGCAAGCCGCCGTTTCCAAGGCGTCCAACTCGCTCAACAATGCCATCCGCAAAAACTACGTGGCAGTGGCAGCCGCAGCGGCTGCGGCAACCGGAAGTGAAGAAAACAAGCCAAGCAGCAGCAAGAAAGCCAAAGTGCGCCAGCGGTCCGAGGCCAAGGCCGCGATGTTGCGCGAGACAAGTGGTGAAAATGGTGGTGAAGGCGGCGACGCGACCAAAGGATTCATCGTCTCGCGGCCGACGACGCGGTACCAAGACTTTGGCGGCATCAACGCCATCTTGCAAGAAGTCAAAGAGCTCATTGAGTACCCGTTGACGCACCCCGAGGTGTACATGCACTTGGGCGTCGAGCCGCCACGCGGCATCTTGCTCCACGGGCCGCCAGGCACGGGCAAGACCATGCTCGCGAATGCGATCGCTGGGGAATCAGGCGCATGCTTTTTGCGCATCTCGGCGCCAGAGATCGTGTCGGGCATGTCGGGCGAGTCGGAGCAAAAGCTTCGGGAGCTTTTTGACGAAGCCATCGCCAACGCGCCGTCCATCATTTTCATTGACGAAATCGATGCGATCACCCCAAAACGGGAAACGTCTCAGCGCGGCATGGAGAAGCGGATCGTCGCGCAACTGCTGACGTCGACCGACTCGTTGAACTTAGAGAACACGGGCGGCAAACCCGTGCTCATCATTGGTGCGACCAACCGGCCCGATGCACTGGACTCGGCGTTGCGTCGCGCGGGTCGATTTGATCGAGAAATTTGCTTGGGCATCCCAGATGAACAAGCAAGGGAACGCATCATTCAAGTGCTTTCGTCCAAGATGAAGCTCAGTGGCGATTTTGACTTCAAGGCCATCGCACGCAAGACGCCGGGTTTTGTCGGTGCCGACTTGGTCTCGCTCACAAAGGAAGCCGCTGTGATTGCGGTGAACCGGATTTTCTCCAACGTGCTGCTGGATAATAATACTAATACTACTAGTTCTACTACTGCGAAGACAGAAGAGGAGCCCAGTGCGGCGCAAGCTGCCGAGGCCGCTGCGACTGCCTCGGCTGCTGCGGCCGACGGCATCCGCACCAAGGCCACGCCATTCACAGCCAAGCAACTGGCGCCATTGAGCATCACCATGGACGATTTCCTTCTCGCCGTCACGAAAGTGCAGCCCAGCTCCAAGCGCGAGGGCTTTGCGACCATCCCGGATGTCTCGTGGAGCGACATTGGCGCGCTGGTCTCGGTGCGCGAGGAGCTGGTGTTGTCCATCTTGCAGCCGATCCAGCACCCAGAGCGGTTTGAAGCGCTTGGGCTCAAGATGCCCGCCGGTGTGCTTCTCTATGGGCCACCGGGGTGTGGTAAAACACTGTTAGCCAAGGCCATTGCGAATGAAAGTGGCGCCAATTTCATCAGTATCAAAGGACCGGAGCTGCTGGACAAGTACGTGGGCGAGTCGGAGCGCGCCGTGCGGCAAGTCTTCCAGCGCGCACGCGCGTCGTCTCCGTGTGTGGTTTTCTTTGACGAACTGGACGCGCTTTGCCCACGGCGGTCCAATTCCGGTGGCGACTCTGGCAACGGCGTGACCGAGCGGGTCGTGAACCAGCTGCTCACCGAAATGGACGGCCTCGACTCACGGCGTAATGTGTTTGTCATCGCCGCGACCAATCGCCCCGATATCATTGACCCAGCCATGCTTCGCCCCGGTCGCTTGGACAAATTGCTGTACGTGCCATTGCCCATTTCCCAGGACCGTGTCCAAATCTTGACGACCGTGACCAAGCAGTCGCGGATCGACAGCGACGTGGACTTGGCGGCCATCGCGATGGATCCGCGGTGCGATGGCTTCAGCGGCGCCGATCTGAGTGCGCTGGCACGGGAAGCCGGGATCGCGGCGCTGCGGGAAGCCGGCGACCTGTCGCTTGCCACTAGTACGACCGACCAAGTGGTGCTGACCATCAAGCACAAGCATTTTGTGGCGGCGTTTCAAACGGTTTTCCCGTCGGTCTCACGCGCCGATCAACGAATGTTTGACAAGATGAAAAAGAATTTGCGCAAAACACGCGCAGCGCTGCCCAAAACGGAAGAAGAACAGCAATTACAACAGCAGCAGCAGCAGCAGCAGCAGCAAAGTCAAAATGGGGACAAGGACAAACTACCGGTAGAAAACGAGACGCAAGAGACCCACGAGACGAAAGAAAACGACGACGCAAGCAGTGCGATGGAAGTCGCGTAAGGCTTTGTTCGTACTACATAGCATAATACAAGAGGAGAATAGATCGAACGGTTCATTTTTTTCTCTTTTTTTTCTTCTTCTTCCTATTTCTCCACCTCGACATGCGCCAACTGCTGTCTGAATTCTTGCATGCGCCAGCCATCCACTGGGTGGGTAGTAGTGGTGATGATGGGTGAACCATCGGTCGTCGCGTCAGCTGCCGGATCCGTAGACCGTGGGGTCATCGAGTGGACATCCGAGTCGACTGGCTGCTCGTCCATTGCCAATGGGGACGACGTGGTGGCCACAGTAGTGGCTTCGATCAGATGGCGAGTCGAGCCAATGTGGGCATTGTGGACCGTCCTGGCAACGCTCTGTAGACTGATGGTATGAGTGACGGACCGCTTCCTCGCTGTTGGTGATCTTGGCCGACCAGTGCTACCCCGGCGTTCGCCGTCTCTTGTCATCGGCCGCCCGTTCTCAGTGCAGTTATTCTCGTAGCTGATGTCATCGTCTCCCGCTGTCTCCACCGCACCACGAGCCGTTTCAATACCCGTGGTCGCCTTGAGCTGTCGTCGCGCGCCTCTCTTGGCTAAGATGACGATCCGCTTTGCCTGTAACGAGTCCACGTCGCCAAACTGCGCGAGTAACTCCATGGACGACTTGTACACAAACGACCGCGCCACTTCTTCATCCAGCACAGCCGACAAATTGATTGCGCCAGCATCGTCTGCTCCTGCCCCCGACCCAGCCGCGGCGATGGCGGCCGCGTCACCCAATGACTGCGCCGCCCCACTCAGCGTCAACGAGTGGAGCAGTGAAGTCAACGCGGACGGCGGTGGGTCAGCGGTTGTCCAGTCGGTGCGGTTCTTGGCACGGTACTCTGGGAATTCCAGCAACAATTCTTCATACGGCGCGGCATCGAGCCGGTACAATTCACACACACACAAAGCGATACACGTTTCGCCGCGTGGGATCCCGTAGAGCAACGCCAACTCGCCAAAGAAGTCGCCTTTTTCCTTTGTGATCTCGGATTTATCTTGCTTGACCAAGACGCGCCCGTGGGAAATGAAATACATGGACCGGTCCACGTCGCCACGGATCACGACTTCTTCGTTTTCGCTGCACACGACGTACTGCAGTTTGACCAAAAGAGCACGCAAGAAATGAACATCCAACGCATGGAAAATGGACACTTTCCAAACAAAGCGGTGCAACGTCATGTACACGACATCTTCGTACAACGCCCTTGAAATGTTGGCGATCGCTTCAAACTCTTCTTCACCATTGCGGCGCCGCCAAATGGACGCGTAGTATTGCTTGATTTGCTTTTTGAGATCTTTTGGCACGTTGTTTTGAATCAAATAGTGTTGCAATTCGGTCAGATTCTGTTCAAAAATGGCTTGCCGTCTGGAATTCGATTCCAAGAGTTCGCCGTGGGCGCCGACCAAAGACCCAAGGATATAAATGCTGGAGATAATGACCGCAAATTCCACGAACAGTTCAAATACGTTGAGCGACGAAATGTCTCCATACCAGAGCGTCGTGATCGAGCCAATCGCGAAATGCATCGACCGCAAGTACTTGCGAGCCAGAGGCACGGTATGAAGATCCAGCAACGACTCGGCAGATGTCGACGTTGACAAGAGTCGGTGAGCGGACGCCGTCGGCGCCGTCGTATGTCCAGAAGAAGATGACGATGAGCCAGCCGATGGGTTCAAGGCGAACACGAGCATCCCGGCGTATGAGATCCATGAGATGGCGTAGTCTTGGTAGGCCTTCTCACTGAGCGCAAACCACAGGCAAGCGATCCAGTGGCCCATCAACAAGTACTTGATGAGCGACCTCAGAAAATTCAACAGTGGTTCGGCGACAGGGAATTTGAGATCGTAGACTGCGTACTGGAAAAGTCGCGATGAAAGTTCTTGTATTCGCGTTGTGAAGAACACTTTGTTGATCCGTAAGAAGCAAAGCCGCAACCATTTGTTTGCATAACTGAGTTCGTGCCAATGCGAAAGCGCCAACGCTAGGATCTCCAGTGGGAGCACGGCTATCACATCGCTCATGAAGCCCTCGTAGAGTGACGCGGGTCGGATGCGAGCCACCAATGACGACAGCACGCTTCTTGCGTTCTTGCGGTGGTGGTGGTGGTGGCTGCCGTGGGTATTCTTTCCCCCACCACCGCTACTAGCATGGTGTGGCCGCGAGGCGTGGACAACTTGGCGGTCGACCTGCGCACTCGCTTGTCGTACTCGATGGACTACGTCCAGTAGACACAGAAAGTCCATAAAATATTCCATGGCGGACCACACTTTGAGTCCGTGGAGCAACTGCAGATCGTCGACAAAGCAAACTTTGAGAGGCACAGCGATGGCGTGGTAGGACGCGATCAAAAGCATCACCAAGTCCCAAGCTTTACTGATCTTTTTGACAAGTGCTTGAAAAGCCTGTGCGTAGTGGTCCGCAGCATTGCCATGGCTTCGTTTGCTGCTCTGCACCACTTTGTTGACCGCAGCGCTGTTTCTTTTCGAGCGATTGCCAGTCACAGCGGAAGAAGCGGTCTCTTCCGAGTGGTGCGAGCCTTCCTCTGCGGACCACGAGCCGCGGCCATCATCCGATTGCCACTTCTTAAATCTTCGATACCATTGATACAGTGTCGACAACTTGGGGCGTCGACATTTTTGCAAGATGTCAAAGTCGATCCCCCGTGTGCCAATCAGTGTGTTTTCCATGCCGCCCACGCCACCACGGATAGTACGTCGCGTGGCGTCTTCGTGTGTTTTGACCGCATCAAAGTATTTCGTGTCAAACGTCGGCAGCGAATGGCATCGTTTCATGCGACGCAACATGGCCGCGCGCAACTGGTTGTTCAGGTGCGACGAAGAAGACGACATCGCCGAATCTGTCGTTGCTGGTGAGGTGTTGCCAGAGAGCGTTCGTGTGAGCAAGAAGCGACCCGATTGCTGGGACTCGAGGCGTTTGACTGGTTCCTCTAGTGGTGGCGGACGCATGTTGGTGGAAAGTCGATTGTCGAACTGAATCGCGACCAGACGTGTAAGCGCGACCGAGTTTCGTCCGCAAGTATCCGTTCGTGGCACGGCGACGACCCCGCCTACGACTGATTTTGGTGACTGTGCTTGGTTCTGCGCTTTCACTTGGTCATGCCATGCTTGACGGTGCGATGCACTGGCGGCAGCGTCATCTGCGTGAAACGTGTGCATGCGTTTTAACGGAACCGTCGTCTCGAGTGCGTCTCCCACTCGGTGGACACCATGGTGGCGCGCGTGCGACATAATTGAGTCTCTCCGCTTTCCAGTGGCTGGGGTACCCACAGCCGCGGATGCTGATGGCGACTGGTGGTGCTGCTGATGGGCGCGTTGTCTAGGCATGAGAACTTCCATAATACCTGCAACAGTATGCTGCAGCGTCGCCATGTACCGGAACCGGCGCCAACATTCGTCTTCTAACAGCTTCAAGTGGTGGTCATCGATATGCGCGATGACGTGCTTATTCACAGGGTTGATCGGGGCGAAACACTGACCAAAATTCAAGTCGACCGTCTTGAGAGTCGTCTTGTGCATTTTATGACCGCTCTCCCCCGCCGCCGCTGCTTGCGTTGATGCACGGCGCTTGTGCACGTGGTGGAACTGATCCAAGTTGACAGACGTCGCCGACATGGGGCCACCACCACCGATGCCATGGTGATCGTTGAGAGAATGGCGATTTTGCTGTGCGTATTTATCGACCTTGTGCAGCAAATACTTGGCCTTTTTCTCCAAGACGAGCACCTCTGGGGTGAGAAACGACCGTCCATGGGCCAGTTTGTGGCCCAAACCCGCGCCATATCTTAGCTTGGATACTGCCGGCGCCATCATGCCTTTCAAATTCTCCATGATCTTGCGCTCCATAATCTGGCGGTTAATGCGCTTGGCGACATTGAGTGCGTTTTCTTGGTAACTAAACAAGCGCCCTTTGACCCAATCCAGAATCGAATGGAGTGCGTATTTTTGCACGTGGCTTTCTTCGATATTCGACGCGGTGCCACCAGTGCCACTCCACAATTCCTTCCACGCCAACTTGGAGATGTGAAGAACTTCACACGACGTGATCGCCTTGACAGTGGCGATTCGTTGCTGACGCGGTACAAAGAATGCCACTTCCCCAAAGAGACAGCCTTCCATCAACACGGCGACGCTCGTGACCGACTCGGACCACAACACAGCAGCGAACCCTTTGCGCAAGATACAGAGCCGACTGCCCGCAGTGTCTTCGACCACGATATCATCAGCTGGGATAAACAACTCTGTTTGAAGCCGCAACGCCAAGTTGTTGACTTGTGCGTTGGTTAAAAACCGACTGATGGGCAGCGTCGTGATCGCTGAGCCGTAGATTTCGTGCATGAGCTTCAGCTTTAAGTTGGCTGACAAGTCGTGGACAGCCTCAGCAAGCTCTTGGTCCTTGTCGTGGTCGGATTGCACTTTAAAAAACAGCGCCACACGGCTTCGCATGGTCTCACTGAGTCCGCGTTCCTTGGCAAAATGCTCAAAGCTATCGATCTTCGACTTGTACTCTTTGGCTTCCTTGCCCATATCCAAGATCAGTTCCGAGAGTTCGCCGATGATGTAGCCCATGACGAACGTACAAGCCAAGCACATGAGGATCGCCCAAAGTGTGCCCAAAATATTTCTTGGCACGACCTCTCGCGAGCCGACAAGCGTGAGTGTCGTCAACGCCCAGTAGAACGAGCGGACGTAGAGCACCATCAACGAATGGTGGTTTTGATGGAGAATGTGGTCGTGGGTCATCCAGCAATGAACCGGGTCGTGTTCACATTCCAGTTCCGAGATCAAGAAAAATACACACGCCGCGTAATGGGAGCCGAGAATCAAAAAGAAGAAGAGCTTCAGTGGCCCCAAGTACGCCGAGACATTCTGACTTGGGAATGTTTGCTGCGCCAAGATGATGGTCTCGTCGATATAAGCCCATAGATCAAAGGTGCGCAGCAACCGTGGCAGGCGACATATACTCGATGCAAACGGGTGGGCTGCACTGAGATAGTATAATGGCAGCGACGCTACGAGGTCTCTCTTTAATCTCTTGCTGTGGCGGTATGCGAGGCTCCATTCCGCACGAGTGATCAAATTGTCGAGCCCGACTTCGTCGTCACAGTCAAAATAGTACAATTCCAAGTAAATCGACACGAAATAAAACGCATCACACAGCAAATCGAGGGTCACAAAGAGACGAAACTGGGCCGCAGAATTTGAGAGTTGGTCGTGAAACGCAATCCGAAAAATGACGGTAAACGCGCTGTAAATATTCCAAAACGTGAGCATCAAATTCCAAACGCCTAGGATGCGAGACCGAAGTGCTTCGCCGCCGTCTCTTCGTCGCAATGGCCCGGACAAGGCTTTGCCACCACCACCGCCGCCATTGCCATCACTCCCACTACTGTGATGGTGGCTCAATAGCTGGTAGTCTTTTTGGTAAAAGAGACTCGGCGTGAGAAGCACGTGGGGTTTGAGCTTGAGGCTCTCCATGTTCCTGGCGATGGTCTTGAGTCGCGTGGTATCGTCCATCCAGGCATCGTAGGCTTCGTCTTTCATGTCGGGCATCTCGTCCGCAAACTTGCGTTGAATGACATCAAAATGCTCCTTTGTCATGACCGATGCATGAACATGCGACGCCGCGATGAGCGTCACGGCATGAGGCCGCTTCAATAGGAATTCATTTGCGCCGTAGCAATCGTCAGCGACCAACGCGCCGACAGGACACACCATCTTGGCCTGGTAAAACAAATCCACTTTACCGTGGGTGAGCACGACAAACTCTTTGCAAATGTCACCTTCAATGTACAGCGTCTCTCCATTTTGGAAAGTGCGGTGGCGAAATTTGCCCGTGACTTCTTCCAGAAATTCACGACTCGCCGAGTCAAAGAGACCCACGCATTTCGTGGATTCAGAATGCAACAACGACGAAATTTGGTAACATAATTGGTCGGGTAAATGCGCGAGAAGTTGCGACTCGTAGGCCTTTTTCCGGGTCTTGAAATGGTGGTGGTAGAACCGCCGGATTTCCCCACGTAAGCTCTCGTTGATGCCTACATGTTCCATGATACTGTTGAGCGAGTTGAGTTTCTCGACGTGGTGGTGCTGCGACGCCAACAAGTTGGAAATCGTGCTGGACATGGCGCCCACGACGCCAAAGTTGATAACGCCACCGACAAAGATCCACACTGCGGCAAAGTAACTTTCCGCCGTGGAAAACGCAACGATATCGCCATAGCCCACGCCCGTGAGCGCGACCACTGCCCAGTAAATGGACCGAATATACGCAAACGTGGTTGTGTACGGAGACGCGGTGTTTTCAAATGGAAACGCCGTGCCGACATGGCCATAGCAATCGTAGCGGACCCATGAACAGTTTTGATAAAGCGTGGCCATTTGGAGACACCCTTGCCGTGTGACACCTGCGAGCGAGGAAGTGTCCGGTCGCAGGTCGTCCCATGTTAGGGGCACCCACGACATTTGAAACCACAAGCACGCGATCATGTGCAGCATGAGCGTCACGCCAAGTAGCAACGCCGATATGAGTTGAATCTTGGAGCTCACGCTGTAGTAATCCGTTAAATCTTGTAGCAATTCGCCCACGTAGCGAAGCCGCAGCAAGCGAACGATCCGGAAGATCCACGAGTAGTCTTCCGCGATGCCTTGCATGCTTTCCATGACCAATGCAACGGGCAAAACCGCGAGCAAGTCAACGTAAAAGCCATTAGTCTTGTACGCGGCAAAGATCATCGCCGGATCTACAACTGAGATCATGACGATCGGATCCAAATACGCAAAAAGCCGGCAGCGCAATACGAAATCTCCAACGAAAAACATCTCAATCGCGAGCGTCAAGAAGAACCGCGCACCGATTTCTTGCTCCACGGCAAAGTTTTTCTGCGCGTCGTGGTTGGAGATGAATACAATGTAGTACGGCACTTCGATCGCGATAAAGATGGTCGCTACGAGGCGAATAAAATCCCACCGGATGCGGAACGATGATCCGGGCATCTGCCATGGGATCATCTTGGAACCACTTCCGCTTTTGGACGAACTTTTGTTCGATTGGTGGCTGGCCACGGACTGCTGCATTGCCACCGCGACATCGTCCTCCGCGCCTCGCAGCCCCAAAAGCTTCTTGGTCTTGCGTAACTGGGTCGCATACCTTTCCAGCGTCTGCGCCATGCGGTCTTTTGTTTCTTGCTCTTTCCCACGATAGAAATGCCCCAAGGCGTCTTCAAAAGCCGCTTTTTCCAACACGTACAGCTCACAAAAAGTCTTTGCAGTTGCCTTTTCTTCGTATTTTTCTGGGAACAACAAGCATGTGTCAGCGAAAAAGTCGCCCGTTTGGCATTCCTTGGGGCGTTTGCCATCAAACGCGGACAGCACGACGGTGCCGCGAATCACAAAGAACATCTTGGCGTTGATTTTGGGTTCAATAATGGAATCGGTCGGGATATATACGCGATGCACCAGTGCGAGCGCCAGCAGATTGATGAATTCCACGCTTTCCTTCATAAGAAAGCACACCTGCTTGATTCGACTGGCCTTGAGCGTGTACACAACTTTGGATTTGAGATGCTTGGGCAACAAATGGAGCGCTTCTTCACCATCTAACGAGTGGTGCGTGTTCCACGCGTAGGTAAAGTACGATGTAACTTGGCGCCGCACTTCGCGCGGCATTTGCTGGGACTTCATGTACTCGCGCGCGTTGTCCACGTGGGTGTTGAACGCTGCCTGTCGCGAGTTTCGGTACCGAAAGAGGAACAGAAATGTTGCGAGCAACGATGTGGACAGCACTGCACCCGTGACTTGCACGAAGAGACCGTAGAGGGTCTCGTCGTCGGACACGGGCGTGACATCGTCATAGCCCAGCAACACCATGGTACGGCAAGACCAGTAAATCGCTCGTCCGTACTTGCGCGTGATGGACGCCCCCATGAGCCGATCGCGGATAACCCAACTGGACTCGACCGAGGGATCGCAACGCGTGAGATCGACGCCGCATGACTGGTGGGCGATCCACATGTACCCACAGGCAAACCAGTGGCTCAGCAGCACACCGATCGAGATATTCCGCACAAGCTTGGAGATTCCCGTGAGTGAGATCTGCTGGACCCAACGGCGATCGCCATAGATGCGGCTGATCTTTCCCAGACAATCCGGGATGCGATGCGCTCGAAAAAGTTTGGTGAGCCGCATTACGTGGAGCAAGTTGAATTGTCTCGTGAGCAACACGATGACTTCCAGGGGTACTAATGCGATTAATTCGAGCACAAACTCGACCATTTTTTCACGTTGCACGGCCACCGTGGACTGCGTGGATCCAGTGACGGTCGGTGCCAAAGTCGCGAGTGTCCACTGTGCTTGGCTCTTGTGACGAAGTGTGCTGGCTTGGCGATTTCGGGTCGAAATTTTGGGCTTTTTGGTGTGGTTGTGGGCCTTCTTGGACATTTTCTTGCCGAGTTCAAAGCTCACGGACTGGGACAACTGCGAAAACGTGTCTTGCCATGTGCGGTAAAAGTCCAAAAACTCATAGACACCGATGGAGTCACTCACGATGTCGAGGATAGAAAACACTGTAAGATTGGCTGACCACGGGACGCTGGCATCTTCTCTGTGGATCGGGTCGTAGAAGAAGCCGATCCGTAATGGCACGCTCACCAAAATGTAGACGATCGCGTATAACGTGATCATGACGGAGAAAGTCTCCCGCGTGGCCCATGGAAGTTGCTTGTATCGCCGCTGGAAAGGGCGAATGATCCGCCGCAAGAGCGTGCGACGCGGGTGGCGCGCCCAATCGAAAAGAGACGATGATGCGCTGGCAGTAGACGACATGGTCGCCGCCGGTTTGAGATGTAGTGATGGCTCTTGGACATTGGTGTGAACCGTGGCGCCACTAGATACATGCAAGTGGTCGGGGGCCCCCACGGGAAATGGTGGTTCTGCTGACGCCGCATAGACCTTGTTACGCGACGAGCCCATTCTCGTTCGTCGCTGGTCGGGATCAGCGCGCCGCTTGAAGATTAATGCGCCGTGTGTCTTGTGCAGTACTTACTGGCGTTAAGTTGCCTTTTGGAAGAGAGAATTAAACGCCCGCGGGAGTTTCATCGCATAAACGCGAACCGCCGTGTTTTGGACTGTTGAATCTTTCTTAGAGAGCTGCCGTTATCTGGGGCGGATGAGCCAATCATGTCTCCCGGATCACCCGTCTCGAGGACAAAGGATTGCGGCTGCCACTTGGTTGTCTCGATGTCTGCATTTGGTTGCCGTATCCTCCGCGCTTCCTTGCGGCAACTTGCCCAACAATCCTTGCGACAACTTCAACTGCCATTTTGCAAAAAAAAAAGAAAAAAAAAAAAAAAAAAAAAA
>JAADWJ010000369.1:0-22142 GCA_023336165.1 Pythium monospermum
GCTCATCCAAGACGTGTACTTGCAGCAAGCACTTGCCTCCATTGAAGAGCAAACCATCACGCTCATCATGAAAGCCGCGCTTCTCGGACCAGTGGTCATCGTCACGGAGAAGAGCCTCAAGTACATGGAAGTCACCTGCGGCGTGTTCTTCCCGCGGCTTGCTGCGTTTTTGCTGCAAGCCAATATGCCTGGCGCATTCGCACAACAGCAGCAGCAGCAGCCACATTTGCACCGCATCCGCGTCATCGCGGCACCTCGCAAGTTCTCGTCCACGATGGAACAAGACGCGTGGCGCGTGAGTATCTTCCAGAGTGTGTACGTGCACCAGCTGCAGAAGCTGCAGCAGCGCGACCCAGCAGGCATAGAAGCGGCTGCCTTCAGTTTGATCAGTGTGAGCGCGTCGGATCGCGATGCCATGGCGTGTGTGAGTGTCATTGAGAGTGCTGCTGGCACATTTGGTCCTGGTGTGGTCGCTGTGCCAAAATGTGTGCAAGTTTCGCAAGCGCAATCGCTTGAAGGGTTCTTTGCGCAGCTGCAGACACTGCAGCAGTACATTGGCACAGCAGCAAAGCATGGAAGTGCCTTTGCGACCCGTTTATAAGACAATAGGAAAGTATTTATGTGTACAATAATAGCAAGGGCAATCTGCCAATACAAACAAGCAAAACCTTTGCACTGACTGCTTAGATTCTACGTTCAACACTCAACACTCATGACGATCACTACACTCACGCTACTGTTCTTCACATTCAACAAACTCATCCATCCCATACCGTGTACAACTACTCCATTTGTTTAAAACTCGACGCATGCCATCAGAGCAGCCACGGCAACTCCGACAAGAGCGGTCGTACTCCAGCCGCAGGCATTGGCGCTTCGTCGTGCGCTGGACATGAGCTCGGCGGTGGACACGTTCTTTTCGTTGGTCGCGTCTGGTGGTGTCTCTGGGCGTGCTTCGTTCGCACTTGAGCCGCCATTGTCGGCGTCATTCGCTGTCTCGTCCTCGCCATTGGAATGGGTTGCTGTGCTGTTCGATTCCGAGACAAAAAAGCCCGACCCCGTGGCATCTTCATCTGGCTGCACTTCGCCAATGAGATCGCTTGCATAGGAGGCGTCGTGGTTGATCAACGAGAAGTCGATCGACTCGCCTGATTGCTGCGACGGCTCGGGTGCGGACGTGATGGCTTCATCACCACCTCCACCGTCATTCGCACTGGCAGTAGTGGACGGCACTGGCGGCGCGGTCGTGGCAGGCAGCACAGGCGGAGGTGTTGGTGTGCGGTTCGGATTCGTGGACCAATTGCCTCCGGACATCGGCGGAAGCGCTGGTGGCGGCCGCGTCGTTGTCGTTGCTGTCGCTGGTGGTGCTGATGTCGCTGGCGTTCCTGGTGCTGCTGGTGCCGTCGTATCCGCCGTCATGGGCGTGCGGCCATTCGGGTTGGTCGACGACGTCCCGGACATCGGGCCGCCGTCGGCGACACCGCTTTCGCTGCGTGGCGGTCGCCCATTCGGGTTGGTCGACAAGTTGCCGCCGGTTTGCGGACCGCCATCTTTGGCGGCCGCGACCACCGCAGCGAAGAGGAAAGGTACGATGAAAAGCTTGGTGAGCTTCATTACTGCTGGTGCTGTTGCTGGGGGTTATTAATGGGTGGGAGAATGGGTGTGATGTACGTGTGCAGTTGGGAATGTCCTCGGCGCTGTGGTGTGCGAGGTGGGGGTTCGTACGAGAGTCAAAACTCGGAAGTGAGGCTTCACTGCTGTTTGCTTGCTGTTTTCTCTTCGCGCCTCTCATGGAGCGTGTCACCATAGTCTGCATGGCTGCAATACCGCACATGCTGTTTGATAATACAGGAGGTGGTGCTCCCATTATTTGGTCTGTCTCTCTGGAATCATACTGTACCGATACGAGTCTGGTTGTGTGTAGAGGCGACTCGATCCCCCAGCTGTTTAGGTGGCGCGGAGCTCTCCGCCTCTTGCGCGCGAGTTTTTCTTTTCGACCAGCATCCAACCACGACACGCCAACTCACAGAAGCGGAGATGCGCTTATGATAAACCGGCACATGGATTATCATCACACAGCTGAAGACTGGTGGCCACACATTGCTGCGCTTACGAGAATGCAGCTTGTGATTTGGTGTGAGAAGAGTCATTTTCCACAAAATACGATATCGCGCAATGGAACTTTTTTTGACAAAAAATTGAAATACCGGTTTCTTACCGGTTCGGCATTGGTGGGCTGACCTGTCGTGTTCATCGCCGGAACCCAAGACGCAAGTTGTGACGAAGTGAATTCGATTACGATGCTGCTCCCAGTATCCCAAGAGGAAGCGATGGATCCGGACATGCATGTAGGAAGAAGCGCGGGCTCGAGAGGCTCTTCTTCGTCTCTTATGGATATGCAATTACCGCTCTCCGACGCTCCGCACAGCAGCCGAACCAAAGGGTTCTCTGGTGGTGGCAAAAAGAACCGCCGCTTTGGCGGCAACGGCCCGGGCGCGCAAGTCTTCCGCACTTGTTCAGCGTTCCCAGAGTACTTTGCGCGCGTGCTGGACTACAAGCAAATGGATCTGGACGCGACCTTTTATCAGATGGTGACGCTGTGTGTCCAACCGGCCAAGGTGTACAAGAGCGCTTACTATCGCAAGCGTAGGGTCCTTTCTTTTCCGCTCAGCCCATGCAAAAACGCGCGTGTTCCTTTGACTTCAAACTCACGAGTCCTTTATTTTGTGCTGTTATGGTGTTATTACAGAAACGAGAAACCGATGGGCACGCGATGACCCGGCGTTTGCTGTGATCCAGCTTTTATTTTTGCTGGTCGCCACGGTCGCGTGGGCCGTGGCCTTCAAAGTGGCCAAAGTGTCGACGTACATTTCGCTGCTGTTCCATGCGGTGGTCGTGGAATGGCTCGGCTTCGGACTGGTCATCGCGACACTGGGATGGTGGATAGCCAACCGCTACTTGCGGCTCCGTGGAAAGTGAGTTGCCTCTTTGACTTTGAGTCTACGTATCGGCTGCTGAAAAAAACACGAACACTTGTGTGTGGATCCATTGATAGCCAAGGCATTGGGGATACGTTTTTCGTCGAGCAGCGCGTTGAGTGGCAGTACGCGTTCGACATCCACTGCAATTCGTTCTTTGTGCTGTTCCTCTTCCTCTACGTGCTGCAGGTTTGCATAAGCAAAAGAACTCGGAAATCCGTCGGTCCAGTACCAGTGTCTGATTCCTCTTTTTGTTGTGCTGTCCCCAAATGACAGTTCCTTCTGGCGCCTGTGCTCGCCTCCGAGTCGTTCTTTGTACTGGTGTTGGCCAACGCGCTGTACTCCATTGGATGGGGGCTCTACGTGTACATCACGTTCCTTGGTTATATGGGTACGTTGGACAAGTGACATGCACTTTCAGCGCTCTTTGACTAAGATCTGTTTTCCTCTCGTCACTTGACAGCGCTTCCGTTTTTGCACAAGACCGAGCGGTTCCTCTTCCCCATGGTTTTCATCGTCGCGCTTTTCCTGTCGTCGTTTCTGCTCAAAGTGCTCTTTGGGGCGACGTTGAATCTCGCGCACATTTCTTCTCGCTATTATTATTCCACATAAATGCACAAACACAGAAGGCGACAGGCGACGGAAAGCAGCATACAGATACCGTAAACGATATACTGTGTGCTGGCCAGGCTTGAAGGGCGGCACCAAAGGGATTTTTCCCATTTTAGTAGACATAATTGCCAAAATGCATTTTTTTATCATACAAATTTTAAATTCCCTGAAAGTATTGCCTTTGGTTCACGAGTTGGCATTGTTGCTGCGCTCTTGTTCCATGATATGGTGGATGCGGCGCAGTTCTGTGAACCGCTCGACGATTTCCTTTTCGACTGGCTCGGCCTTTTCTGGTTTTCCGAGCGCGATCATCTCCGAGATGTACGCTTTCCGCGTCTCCACTTCTTGCAGCACGGCGACGTACAGTTCGTCCAGTTGTTCCAGTTTCGATTTGGCCTGGCGGCCATTGCGCAGCATATTCGCATGGGATAATTCTCTGTCCAGCAGATCTGCAATGGAAAGTTTGGGTGAGCTATACAATTTGTATTGGTCGTTGGGATCAAAGCTGGCCACGGTACCGGCTCCTGGCAGAAGCTCTCGAGGCAGAATGGTGCCAGCAGAGTACGTGAACACTTGCTGGAGCTTTTCCTTTTCCTGGTTGGGTTTCTTGCTGTACCACGCATGTTTGTAAGACTTGTTTTTTGCTCAGAAGCTATGAAGTGGGTGGGTGCAAACTCACCGGATGCAGCTGGCGCGGTAAGCATCCATTTGCCGCTTGATCTCGTTGATCTCTTTCTCAATCTGGCTGTACGGCTTGCGACGGCCCGCCATGTAGTCGATGGGGTGCATCTTCTTCATCATATGTATATAGCACCCAAAGCGTGGGTGAGATGTTGATCCAGAGTTTTGTGTCTTGGCTTCCGCCAACGGCTGCCGCTTACCTCTGGACGGTCTCCTTTCAAACCGGAGAACGACGGTGCTTTAATGGCGCGATCCGACACGCGCACAGCAAGCTGATGGGTACGAGACTCGACGCCATTGACACCTCCACCGGGAATGAACGGTGCAGTGATCTCTTTTCGTTTCGTCTTTGGCTCTGATAGTTATTGATCAACAAAACAAGCATGAGCAACTACTGTATCCGCTTCGTGATATCGGGAGACACACTCACTGGGATACGAGATTGTGGGCTTGGCGTTGCCGCAGTACAATTTCTTCAACAATCTCCCGGCTTCCGTGTCGCTACCAAACGCTCTGTACACCACGACAAGTCAGCAACCAAAGCCACCAGTAGTTCGGCAAAAAAACAAAAACGCGATCAAGCGTGTTTCGTACTTCCACGCCTCGGTGCACTCCGTCCCAGTCGTTCTGCATCGACACATACACACCACATATACATATATGTGAGTGAACTTTTTTTGCTCATGTACTTCGCTGCATGCTGGCTGCACTCCTGGACGCGCCCGTACCCCACGCTATTCGAGCTATCACGTTGTTGCATTTTTCACTCTGATCTGCAAATTGCCTTTTTTGTCACTTTGCTGTTTTTGGCTACAATGTTCCTCGTTTATCTAAATCGGGAACACCATGTCCCGTATTTGCATTCATCTTGAACCCCCAAAATGAGGAAAAATCGATCATCACTCCTTTAGTGCAACGCGCCAAACAGAGGAAAGAAACCACGAAGCAGCACAACGAAGGGAAACGCGCAAGGAAATCGTTCGCTCAATCCCCCCACCTGAAGAAGCTCCGCGGAGAGAATCAACGCCCAGCGACGGAACCAAAGCTATCGCGTGGGCTCTTTAACGTGTGACTTCAAAAGACTTGGGGAAATGGAGTCATTTCGCCGACTCACGAGCTTCTTCGACAGCGATTCGCGGCTTGGGAGACGCGGTAGCATTGACAATGGCCTTCTCTCCCCCAAGTCTGAAGCAGCAACAGTGGCAGCGCAACGGATCGCGCCAAGTGGATTGGGCATCACATTTATCACCGAACGGCTCGTCGCCATGGGGTACCCCATTCAAGGCCCCACCGATATCAAGCGCAATCAGACCAACATCGACGACCTGGCCGAATACTTGGAGAATTACCACAGCAACCAGTATTTAATCTTCAATCTCAATTCGCTGGAAGATGGCGCGATGTCTTCCTCCCAAGTGCAAGGGCAAGATCTCGAGTCGTTTGTATCCTCGGCGGCTTCCCCTTTCAAATCGTCGCGCACAGCAACAGCAGGTCATTTTACAACAGAGGAGCGGCACCAGGCCGGCGCGAGTATCGCGGACAAAGTGCGCTCGCAAATGGTCGAATTCGCGTGGGAGCGCGATGGTATGAAAGCCCACACGCCGCCTTTCGATCTGATCTTCCGGATTTGCTATGCGATCTTCGCGTGGCTCTCGCTTGACGCGTCCAACATCGCATTGATCAATTGCCAGACGGGCAAGATCCGCAGTGGGATCGTGGTGGCGTGCTATTTGCTTTACGCGCGACTCGCAGATGAACCGATTGAAGCGTTTGTGGAGTTTTACCGCAAACGGTGGGAAAACATGAAGTCGCTGACACCCGACGCGTTACGGAAAAATACGCCTCCGTCGATCCACCGGTTTCTCATGAGTTTCCACGATCTTGTCGAGAATCAACGCGCGCCGAATGAGCGGCCGCTGTTACTCAAAGGCATCATTTTACGCGCTGTGCCGGTGGAGTTTCCGCCATGTGTTCAAATTTGGGACGACTATCGTCAGATGTACTGCACTGCTGATGGCAACGAGCAAGGCACCGAGAACCCCGTGGTCGATTGGGACTGTGAAGACGGTTGTCTTGCCATTCTATGGGAAAACGGTATCGATGTCGACGGTGGGTTTTCGATTCTGTGTTCGTTTGGCGACGAGCACAATGACGATGATACCTCACATGGCGATGCACCACCCGAAGTGCTTTTCCGCTACGCTGAGTCGACATGGTTTCTCGCGCCTGGACTCATCACTCTCACCAAGGGCAAGCTCGATATGATGAAGAAATATGAGGAAGCCTTCAGCGACGAGCATTTTTCGATGGATTTGGTGTTTGTGGAGAGTAAAAAGACGCGTCGCAAGTACACACCCATCGACTACACGGGGAATGCCGCCGTGAAGCAAGGCGTGATCGAAATCACCAAGCATCACTTGGTGCTGCCCGACCCGGGAATGCACTCCAATTTCATCAAGATGGGATTCAGCGATGCTGCCACGACGTTTTCGCTCCAGCGATCACAAAATGCGCCAAACATCGCGTTGGATTTACTGCACTCGAGTGTATTGGGGGCGTGTTTCGCCCAAGTGAAACGAGAAAATGCCAGTCCACAACGCCAACGACCGTCATTGCCGTCGTATTCATCGTCCTCGCTGCTTACGAGAGATACAAAATTAACAAATGTGGCAAACGCGACTATCCCTGCTTCTCCTCTTGTAAAGCGACAATCGACGGCTGAGATCAACGCGCTTCAGACTCAACGGTCCTCCTATTCATTGCAAGCGGCAGTAACGGTGTCGTCGCTTTGCCACGTTTGCAACGACGATGACTACATGAAGCGCCCGCAAATCGTGCGCTGCACCGGATCGTGTGGATCCTTCTATCATACAACTTGCGTTGGACTCAAGCGCATCCCTTTTGGCCTCACGACGCTCAGTGATCGCACGAATCATGGCGTGTATGTCAAGAAATATTTTAGTGCGTGGGAGTGCGATACTTGCTCAACTCAGCGTTCATCAGTACAACAGCAGCAACCACAGCAACAACCGGCGGTAGAGCAAGCCGCCCCATCGAGAGGGCTGGGAGTGTCATTTCCTGCCAGCTCACAACCAACAGCGCCACTCAGCACTCATTCTACCATGGGCTCACAGCTCTCTGTCGCCGCAGTGATCAACAATCCAGGTGGTGTGGGCGACGTTGACAAAATGGATCAACTCAAAGCGTTTCTTGCAATGAGTGGTGTGTCAGTCGATGATCTCCTTCGAGCAGCGACAACAGCAAACGTGACAATCTCACCCTCTGCTGATGGTGTCCGACTACCGACTGTTTTATCGGCATCATCCCCGTCCGCTGCGGACACAATAGAGAATACGTCGGCAACAAATTCAACAAGCGAACAAGGATTTGCGACTGGTGCTGTCGGTGAAAGTGCAAACAATGCACTGAGCAAATTGTTTGCTAATCGTGCTCCAGTCGTGGGGAGCCATAGTAATCCTCAAGAGGATTCGGTCGCACTAGCGAAATGTACTGCGTCAGCGGAGTCGCACAACGGCGTTGCATCCGTTGCATCCGTTCCAGCACCATCAGCGGTTGCATTATCTGGGTTAACCGATTTATCTGGTGCGTCGTCGACGACTAACGCCAAAGTCAGTGCTCAGGCAGCTTTGCTTGCACAGCTGCAAGCTCGGGGATCGAGTGCCTCGCAAGCTCCTGTGACTGCTCAAGAACATGCAAGTCCTCCAAAGGTTAAGACAGCGACACCTGCCATGATAATCGATCCAAAGTCAGCGATGCTCGCTCAAATCGCTGCTCGTCGACAAAAAACTTCAGATGACGCGAGTGAATCAGAAAAGAAGCCGACGGTTGGCGCAGGCAAAGCAAACTCTACGCCAGCGGACTCACTGACCAAGTATCAACGGATGCTTCAACGAGGTGTGCCATTCGAAGCCGTTCAAAATTGCATGAAGAAGGACGGCGTGGAACCCGGGACGTTGCAACCAATGTCGCCACAACCACCACTTCAACCAACATCTGTGCAAGAGGGACTCGCGAACACAGGAACGAAACTCAAGGACATGGAAGAATTCCGGGGCTACTTCACCATGATGCGACTTGGCTGTCCTCAGGAAGCAGTGCGGCAGAAGATGCTCATGGATGGCGCAGACCCCGTCGTTCTCACACTCGGCGCTGATGCATTATTTGAGACCGTAAAGAACCAAATCAAGCTCACGACGGCATCCACAACTACCCTCCAAGATGACATCAAGAGCGTCAAGAGCCACGCTAAGCTACCAATGCCACCACAGGTCGTGAGTGACACCGTCATGCCGCCTTTTGAAGCACCTTCGAACCCAGTTGTCACCCTGGAACCGGAAGTTTTGCTCAAAGATCATGAAATCTATGCGAAATATTTCAAAATGCTCAAGATGAGACTGCCAGAAGAAGCTGTGCGGCACAAAATGCAACAAGACGGAGTGGATCTACACGCATTAGAACTGGGCGGCGACGCGCCATTCTCAAAGCTGTCGGTGAAACCAATTGAGTTGATGCTCCGTGATGATCCTGTCTATTCCAAGTACTTCAAAATGCTGAAAATGGGACTCCCCGCAGATGCTGTGCGTCACAAAATGGTATCAGAACAAGCAGATCCACGTGCACTCGACCTTGGAGGTGACGCATTTGTATCCCAATTAACCGCTGCATCGTCGAAGAACGGTGACCAAGACAAGAAAAAACTCCTAACGCCACCGACGAAAGTCAAAAACCGCAGGAAGAAACTCCATTGGCAGCCGATCGCCGAACATCGGCTTACAAACACGAACGGGCAAACAATTTGGGAAGACAAGGACGACGACACGATGGATTTTGATATGGACATGGCGGAGTTGGAGTCGCTTTTTTTCGCGAGCAGCAATGACACCTCAAGCGCCAAAAAGAAGAAAACGACTCAAACGAAAGAGCTCAAGCGCAAGCAGAGCGTGACACTGATCGACGGGAAGCGCGCGATGAATGCTGCGATTTCACTGGCGCGGATTAAACTCAGTTACATGGAAATCGCTCAAGCCATTCAGACATTTAACGCTGGCGGCTTGACAGTCGGTCAGCTGCGCGGCATCCGTGATTGTTTACCAACGTCGGAAGAAGTTGTGGCTGTAACCAAGTACACTGGTGAGGTGGCGATGCTCGGAGAAGCGGAGAAGTTTATTCTGGAAGTCTGCAAAGTCAAGCGGTTCGCAATGCGTACCGACTGCTTGTTGTTCACGATATCCTTTGCAGCACGACGAGAGGAGCTGGGCGTATCCCTCGCTCATGTGATTGATGCGTGTCAGCAGGTCAAGGACAGTCGATTGCTCAAGATCTTATTGAGTATGGTTCTCAAGTTGGGCAATACGCTTAACGGCAGTGGCGAAGACAATGGGATTCGCGGCTTCACAGTGGATTCTCTTCTTCGGCTCGGCCACACGAAAGCTGTCAATCAGAAAACCACTGTGCTGCACTACTTGGTGCGATTGGTCAAAAAGAATCATCCGGCGGTTCTTGACTTCCAAAACGAGTTGAAGAATGTGTCGCTTGCTGCGCGGGAATCGCTTGAAACCGTGGATGAAGACTTTGGCAAGTTGCAGACAGGACTCACGCAGTTGTCGGAAGAGTTTCAAGACTTGCAGAAGACCCAGCAGCATGAAGCGGATGAAGAGACCACGCACAAGACCGTGGCTGCACTCCAAGAAGCGGTGGAAAACATTGGTAGTCAAATGGAGACGCTCGACCAAACCATCAAGCGCGCTCGTGACCAAGTGCAAAGCGTACTCGAGTACTTTGGTGAAGATCCCAAGAAAAACTCGACCGAGTTCTTCACAACGCTGTCGTCATTTTGCTCATTGTTCGGCGCCGCAAGGAAAGAAGTGGATTCCGCAGATGAAGTGGCCATGCGTGCGGAGCGGGTCAAGATGCGACGCAACGCAAGTATGCGGCCCACACCATCGAATTCAGGTGGCTCGACTGCCGCAGCGTCGCTGGTTCACCGAGACAGAGATCGAGCGATGAGTGACCGCGCATTGCCGCGCATCATAGAGCGATCGAATGGCATTTAACCAGCTCTGCGCAACATGCGAGGCTGCACTTACGAGTACGCGGAGCAGCCGGGTCGAACGATTTCTTCCGTCATGTTTTCTTCATCGACGGACATCAGCGTAACGTACAGAATGGGCCTGACCACAATGACGCATGCGGGACGATACGGTTTCTGGGATCCAAAGTCACCGATGATACACAAGAAAGAGAAAATGGACATTTTGCAGTGGCCCATTTCAGCAATCGCCAGATAGATGAGCTCATCAAGCTCGAGACGATGGTGACAATGGGTCTTGTCGGGCCATACAATAGGGACCAGCACCAGTGGACGACGATATTTATTTAGAGATCCTTCATGGGAAAAAAAAAAACAGGATTTGTTTTATATTTCTAATAATTTAGCACCATGGAGGCGATTTTTGAGTTTTCACCTCATGGCCCTCATTTCCGCCACCCACCATTCCGCAGAGCCTTCCCAGGGGATCGAACGCGACCCGCTGGAGACGACAAGCCAGCAAGCGGAGCATGCAGTGTCAGCGGAGCAGCACGTACACGAGCAGGTCTACAAGAGCCACCACCATCAACATGTGAGCTCCCCTTGTCCGCTATCCACTGTTGTACACGTGGTCACTTACACTCGCGAGGCGTTCATACGCGTGCGCATCATGGACGTTGGCTGGCGAGGCGGTTTTAAAGAAGACAAAGACGAAATCGCCATCGGGGGACACGCTGGAGGAGCAAGAAGCTGCACGCCGCCCACTCGTGGTGCACAGGCAACCCCGTGGCTCGTGAGATCAAAAGAAACTTGTTTGGATCCAGTGGCGTCCACTGACACTGATGGCATTTCATCGCATGGGCCGCCCACGGCGTCGGCGTGTGGGTCCACGGACAAACGCCGTCTCTTGAGGATACTACAACAACACAAACACAGCAGACTTGGGTGAATACTTCTACGCAGCCGCTCCCAAACAATATAATAATGAAGACCCTTCCAACCAGTACCTTCGCACTTGGGCGGGCGTCGCAGGCTTCCGCTTCATGCCGGCGTGCTTGCCCACGGGCGACCGCATGGGTTGCTTGTGCTCGCTGCCGTGCATCATCAAGCTCAGCCGTCTCGCGCGCCGCACGGGCGTCGACAGCACCGCCACATTGGCTGGCGGTGGCTTGGACTTGTCTGGACATACGGGTGGTAATTTGCGGACCACAGGTGAGCGACTCATGGGGCGGCTACGCAGAATATTCTCTGCGATATTTTCTTGCCCACCCGTACTTTGCATCCGCGCGGCAAACCCACTGCCACCAGTCGGCGCCTTGAACGATTCTCTGTCATAACCAAGAAATTAGTTAGCGGGTCTCTCTCTCTCTCTCTATAGGGGTCTCGCAATACATACTTTCGAGAGTACAAACTCCAGCGTCTCTTGGTGGATGGCCTCTCTGGTGTGGATGTAATCGCCTGCTGGTGCTGGTGCTGCTCTTGCTGTGGACTCGCGGCTTGTGGCGGCGGTGGCTTGCAAGGCGTACCTTCTCTCGAGCGCCGTCGGTGGTCGTCCTGTCTGTATTCCTCCAGTCGCTTTTCGTACTTGCGCCTCAGTTCCAGTTCGCTGGCTAATTTGTCTTGCAGCACTTGAAGCTGCGCGGCTTGGCTCGTGATCTAGACACACACACCATCATCATTACCATCAGTATCATCATCTCTGTGGAGCCACCTGTTGTTGTGTTTCAAACGTACCATGCTATGAAGTCGGTTCATTTCTTGTCGTTCGCTGCGCTTGCTCGTGCTCCTCGGCTGTTGCAAGTGGTTCACTCTGGAGGCAAACTTGAGCGTGTTGATGGTCTCACTGACGTCGCTGCTCGCCGGGCTCACATGGACCAGCATCACAGTTTGGCCATCGGTGGCACCCAGCGACTCTTGCAGTAAATGCGTGAGCTTGGAGTTTCGAAACGGCACGTGTTTGTCCTTGGCCAGCAGCGCGGCGAGCACATCGCCGACCGCGGCAAGCGACTTGTTGATATGCTGCGCCTCACGAAGCTGTGGTCCCGCGATTTCTGATCGAATGAGCCTCTCCGAGCCCGCGAGGTCCACAAACACTAGCCTTCCGCCGTCGATTTGACCGTCCACGCGGCTGCAGCGCGCGATGTCGACCATCATGACGCAGTGGGAGCGGCTGCTGTGGTCACCTCCCCCGCTGCTGCTGCTGTTATGGACCGTGCGGTTCACCTCGCCATTGTGGGCCGCTGCGACGATATCTTGTGGGCAATGCGCTGCGATGGCCTCGACGTTTCTCAAGTAGATGCCCCGCTCGCCATGGCGGATCTCGCCCACGGGGCGGCGCGACACAAACGATGGGCCGTGGCCATTGGCAACATTCATCTGGAACGGCATGACCATCACAGCGTTGGGCGCTGTGCTGTTGTTACTGCTGCTACCATCGTCTTCTGCGCCAAGCAAGTCGTACATTTCTTCATTGTAAATCTCGACCATTTGGACTGTCACATTGAAATCAAAGAGTTGCTGCTGTTCTTGGATCAACTCAAAGATTGTCTCGGCCGCGCGGAAGACCATGCCTCGGTCGCTTTCGTGGCCGTGGATCGAGTGGGTCTTGCCCGCTCCTGTCTGGCCATACGCAAACACACACGCTTGCTGGCCGTCCACAGCTGAGACCACGAGGGGCAGCACCACGTCTTTGTAGACCTGCTGCTGCGTCGTGTCGTCGTGGAAAACGCGGTCAAAGGAAAAGCTCTTGGCAGCGGCGCCGTCGGTCAATGCGCATACGTGGATGTCTTGCTGTGATGGCGACGACGCACTCAGCACCGTGTCGTTAGTATGGCAGAGACCGTCAGGCGATGTCACGTCCAGTGGCGGCGGCCGCACGCGACACATCACGCGGATGTGGCCGTGGATCTCCACTGCCTTCGCCTGCGCGCGGCGCCTCGCGCTTCGCTCGTGGTCTAATGCAAGCGCAGCCATGCGCTCGCGCTCTTGCTTGGCTGCGAGCGCATGGAGCAACTCGCCACCGAGCACACTGAAATCGCGATTACAAATGCGGAACGACCGCGCGACGTCCCGCTTCAGCGCCTCCAGCGACGCCTTGACTTCCACGGCACACTGCTGAGAGAACGCAGCCGCCGCAGTCTCACGCGCGGACAGCACCATGGGTGGGAAACGTTATGGCAGAATGGTTCTCTTCCGAACCTTCAATTAGGGTTTGTTGGCCTGCTTCGTGCCTGTGTTGGCGGCAAAAAAAACTTTCAAAATCTGAATCTGAAAAGGTGCATGTGGATACGAACACAATCGGTTCGTAACCTATAAATTGGGTCATTGGGTTATTGGGTATTTTGGGTTGTTCTCCCATCTGGTGATACGGTATCCGGATGAGTGTTCTTTTTCTCTTTGTGGTCAATCCTTCCGGATACAACTATGAATTGTATCTTGGATACTGTATGCTGCCCACTATTTGAGTTGTATCGTTGGGTGAGGAGGGGCAACAGTCACCCTCCTTGTTTTGGGAGCCAGGTCAATTGAACCGACGGGGAACTTATACGCGTCAGTTCCGCATTCATTCACGTGCATGCACCCGTTGTCCTCTGCGCAGTGGCAGCTTCTGGTTGTCGCTACCGCCGCCGCTGCCTGTACACTCACTAGCGCTGCTCTGTACGCTGCCATCGTCGGTCTCCCGAAGAGCCACCGACACCAACAGCCACAGCCACAGCCACAGCCACCCAAAGAACCACCACCGGTCGTTGCACGTCCCAGCCGCTCTTTACAAGTCGAGAATAAGACCATCACCAAGACCACCATGGCCACGCAAGAGCCAGGTATATACGCAGAGTATACTTCCATCCTCACTGAACTATACTAACGTTTCCTACTGCTATAACTGCACCATCAGTCGTGTACTTGAACAATCCCAATGCCTGTTTTGACTACGTGGTCGGCGACAACGACCGCGACGAGTTTGATGACGTCAAAGTCGTCGCCAAAGCGATTTGTCCGACGTGGAAACACGCAAAAGACGACGAAATCAACGTCAAAATCGTCAGCGGCGGCATCACCAACCGGCTTTTCCGACTCACGTGGCAAGACAACGAGTCGGTGCTCGTGCGCATCTACGGCGACAACACGGAAGCGTTCATCGACCGCAAAGTGGAAAACAGTGCGTCCACCATGGAGCTATTTGGTGTGTTGCGGATCTTAGCAGATGACTGACACGCGTGGTATGGATATACGACAGTGCTCTTTGCGCTGCTGGCCAAGCAAGGATTTGCGCCGGCGTACCACGGCCGCTTCACCAACGGCCGCATCGAAGGCTGGATGGACGCGCGGCCGCTCGAACCCGAAGAAATGGGACTCGTACGTTTGATGTATCGTCTCTGTGTGTCCTATCGTCCAGCAGACTACTGACTCCTTTTGTGTGTTGGACGCTGCAGACATCGCCGGTCAACTTTCTGCACCTTGTGGGCAAAGAACTTGGTCTGATGCACAAAATTCAAGTGCCGTTGGACCCGTCCAAGCCTGTTTTATGGGCCAAGATCGACCAATTTGAGCATCTCGCGTCCGAAATCAAGTTCCCAACTGAGGCGGCCAAGCTCACACAGCTCGTAAACTTGGATTTGCCTCGTGTGCGCGCCGACTTGCAATGGCTCAAGTCCGTCTTGCCCTCCTCGCTCAATAACGACGGAAACGATTTACTCGCGCAGCTGCGTGCCGATGGCGCCGATGAGATCACGACGCTGGCCAATGCGTTTGCCAATGATGTGGTCTTTTGCCACAACGACGCGCTCAGTGGCAATATCTTGTTTAGTGACAAATGGCAATCGCCACAGCGGGTGCAAATCATTGATTACGAGTACGGCGGGTACAATTTCCGAGGCTTTGACTTTGCCAACCATTTCTGTGAACACTGTGGCTTTGAAATGGATTTAGCGTTGTATCCAAGCGCCGACCAGCAATTTGTGTTTTTCAGAAGTTACATGGAACAAGCCGCGCCTGATCTACTGAAATCGCTGGATGACCAAAAACAAGCCAAGGCGTTTTTCTATGCGCTCTACCCGGTCGTGAACAAGTACGCGTTGGCGTCGCACTTGTTTTGGGGCTTTTGGGCGGTCGTGCAAGCGGCGCATTCAAAAATTGATTTTGATTTTTTGGATTACGCGAATAAACGGTTTACCACGTTCCAATACCATCGCGCGTTTTTTTTCCCGCCACAGTAAAAACACCACAAAAAAACTGAAAATGAAGTTCAGTTTTTAACTCCATTTACGATCACCGTCTCAGGCGGTTTGGTGCGAACGATTGAGTTGATAAAATCCATCAACAAAACACAAACAAAAATCTAAAACCTTTTTTTTTTTGGTGTTTCCATGGGTCCACCAATACAGTATTACCACAACAATTATCCAACTTTGTACTGCTCTGGCAGTAGTAATACCGTCGTAGTCGCTGTTGTGGTTGCAATACTCCTGGACGATTGCAATCATCTTTCTCAATCATTAACGTTTCCGTTTGACATCACCGGCGGTCTCCAAGCTGATATCAAACGGCGGCAAATTGTCCAGCGAGATCGAGTCGCTAGTTTTTTTAAAGTACCGTCTCGTGACCACCGGCGTGCGGTCGGGCAGCTGCAGCGTGAGATCCACGAGCATGCGGCCTTGGTCGTCCATCGTGCGGTGGTCCAGCAGCATGCCCCTGTACCCGGACAGCTGCGTGACCGTGCGGATATGGTCGGCGTCGCCCACGACTTTGATGATGTTGCCTTTGACGTTGACGTCTTGGCCAAACTTCAAGTGCTTGGTCTCCATGAAGATGCGCGTGCGCCGCGTGATGATGAAGTCGCCAGGCGACTGGTTGATCACGACCATGAGATCCAGCTTGTCGGCGGCCTGGCGCGCGATCAATGGGAGACCCTATGGCAAAGCAAACAAAGAGGGTCAGTACCCGACAGCTACTGTTGTATAGGTCAGAGAGTACAGTACAGTACCATGGCCTCGAGGTAGTCGTTGGTCGAGTCCGAGTCGTCGCGGTCCAAGTACCACCGGCCAGAAAGGTTCAGCGCGCCGGCGCCGGCCGTGTTGGGCACCGCTGGATTCGCGAGGCTCGCGGCGACGCTTGTGGCCGCGGCGACTGCGACAGGAGCCGCTGGTGCCACGTTTTGCGGCGCCGGCGCCACGGGCAACGTGGTGGAGGACGTTTGCATCGTTTGCATCGTTGCCATTGACGCCATGGATGGCGCCACCGCGACTGTTGGCTTGAACGCCGCGCGGATCTGGTTGAGCTGAAGTTGTGCAGCTGCAGCGGCCGCAGCAGCAGCGGCGTTTGGCGCGACCGCTGGATTGATGGACGCCGGAGCAGCAGAAGCAGGAGTCGCGACAGGCGCTGCCGCTACTGGCACCGCCACGCGTGGCGGGATCGACATGGCATTGCCCAAGACGCTCGTGGCGTTGGCGGCATGGAGGTTGGATGTGTTCATGGTTGGGCTGCGCTAGATTGAAGAAAGAAAGAATAGTTAGAAGAGACGTGATCTCCAGTACATAGGATATGTTCCTCGCTGCTGACTGGTACAACACACTTTGTTTCTTGGTATGTCTCTGTGACGATGAGCTTCTCGACAACGAAATTCCAGCAACCTTCGCGCAACATCCGTAAACCCTATCCCAAAATTTGTGACGAAATACAACGCAAATTATGGAAATTTGACAAATTGACACTCTTTTTTCAACCAAAAACGGATACCATTGTGCGTTATTGGCCATGTTCCCCTGCTACGACTACTCCAACTACTCCAACTACTCCAACTGCTCTCTTCTACTTTCTCGCTCTGTCTTATTCTTGGTGGGGACGAGGTGGTTGTGGTTGTGGTTGTGGAGGCCGTGCTGCGAGAAACACGCTCGAGTGGGTCGCATCAAAAATCACTTGCGCGCCGCGAAAGTACGGAAACTGGAGCCACATCATGGCCAGCAACTTGACGTGGTAAAACAGCGGCAGCCAGCCAACCGACTCGGCCAGCGCACCCACCAAATAGTCCACGCTCACAGCCACCACAAAGTACTGGAGCCACCACTCGTAGTTGCGGGTCCGCTTCTCTGCGAGCGCGCCCATGGTCACGTACGCTGGGAAGCCAAAGCCAACGAGCAGTGCGCCTCGCGCGGTCACGAAGCCGGGAGTGAAGATAAACATCAGCCCGCCCAGTGCGGGGCCTTGGGACCACATGTCCTTGAGGAAATGCAAATGCTGCCGCCGCATCACGCCCACGGCTTCCAGCGCACGCATGACCATGTTGGTCTGGTTGTTTTCACCATCAGCATCACCATGGCCGCCACCACCGTCGGTGAAGTCTTGGATGCGGTTCGCGTACGGGTTCACAAGCGGACTCAGCAGCGTGTAGAGTGCGATATCGCCACGCGCGACGGGCGAGTGCATCCACGTGAGTAAGATGTTGAGCCAGTACGTCGGTACCGCAAAATACGACGCCAAGAAGCTTGGGATGAACAGAGACGCGATGCTGGAGACACACATGACGATCGACCACAGCACCCAGTACTTGAGACACGCTTCGTATGGCCGCCATTCGTTGTATGCGCTGGACGCAGACCGCCTGGGCCGTTGCTGGATGGCATTTCCTTCTCGTTCTCCTTCTTCAGCAGCAGCACCACGTGCCACCATCGCCAGTAATGCTTCTTTGCGGCGCTGATGGATCGCACGAATGGACCGCACCAGTGGGATCCCGACCGAGAGCACGACCGTGAGCGACTGGTTATCCCACAAATCCAGCACAATCGCGGGCGACCAGAACACCACGACGTACACGACCACCACAAACAGCACGTGTGGCACAGCAAGTGCAGCGAGCCGTGATTTTTCACTCAGTGAGGCCACAAACTGTCGGTACCGATGAGCCAAGTCGCGTCGGAACGCACGGTACTTCAGTCGTGCTCGCCGCACGTAGCCTTGGCGGTAGCAAATGGCCACTAGTACAGTGGCCGCTGCCAAGAAGACCTGGTAGATTGGGTCGAGGTCGTACACAGCCTCGGCGATCAGCTGCAGCGCGATCAAGAAATGAGGCAGTAGCGCCTCGGAGAGCGCGGTGAGCAGTCGCACGGCGGGCACGGAAAGCCGCCACAGCACGATACTCCACAGCCGCGTAAACTCGTACGAGCCAACGAAGGCGTCTTCCAGCGCTTCCCAAATTTCGCCCCACTGTGTGTCATACGCAAACGCTGGCACGTACGGCGCCACATCGATGGTGATGCCCATTTCGCGAAGATAATAGAAGAACAAATCGCGATGCGAACGACTGGAGACGGTGTCGTGTTGCGTGGAAATCTATGATATTAGAAAGCATACATACATCGAGTCAGTCATTAACATCGTATACATCTATTGCCGCCCACCAATTTACTGACCGCGGTGGAATCCGCGATGGGATCTTCGCCGGTTCCACTGCTTGAAGAGTCCATTCGCTCTGGTTGTATTGCCACATCTCCGTCTGCACTGATCGCTACTTCGTGGATGTTATCACCTCCACCTTCGCTATTGATCTGGCCGTGTGTGAGTGCAAGAACGATCGCGATCGCCACCACAAGCAGGGGCAGCGCGACGCGCCATTTACGGCGACGCAGCATTGTTGCTCAAGTGGTCGAACACGTTGCTGTTGTCACACCTGCCGATATACAGTGTATAGCTCCACACTTCATTGACGTATACTTTCTGCAATCGTACTTAGTAGGGTGTATACTTTTCGCCACACTTTCTCACAAAATGTGTTGTGATTGGATGGGAAGAATTTTGCATTGACCAATGAAATGACCGCTCCTGAGAACCTTCAACTTGGAACTCCAGCCTGGAATGGGAATGGAGCTCGTCATGCAACCCAGGTAGGCTGCGGCTCTTCAGCGCCCATTCCACGATCAAGCACGTCGAGTGACAAGTAAAATACTTTTACAATGAGTGGCTCCAGACGAATAAGACGACTAAGAAAGCCGACAAGGTGGCAACTGTGGGTGCGGCGGTGGCACGAATGGATCGAAGACGCGCTCGCCCGCGCTGTCTGCTGTGGCATCGATCCCTCGACCATCCCTGAAGTCGAAGACTTGCGGTTTGCGTTCGGCGACAGGAAAGCCAGTTCCGTGCTGTCGATCATGATGATGTCCGTGTACGACGATGAGGATCGTGACAGTGTTGGTGATGCGGATGCCCATGAGAAAGCCCACGACAAAGAGACAGCGATGAGCGAAACGGACTCCGAAAGCACCACCAGTGGGGACCCACACAATCCAAGCGACCGGCGGCAGTCCATTGATATGACTTTGAGAAACTCATGCATCGAGTGTGACGACAACGACGATGGCTACGGATGTGTGGATAACTCGGAGTATATCCCGTTCGACGACGACGACGATTTGTGGGCCAGATATCGTGACCCAAGACGCTTGAGGCCCGCGCCATCAGCAGTGGCAATGAACGACGAGATATCTTACGAGCAAGAACATCCTAGCAAGTATTCGGCTGCAGAGACCGCGTTGTATCATCGCGCGCTCTTCAACTGCGTGCTCGTGGACTTGCTGTCCTCGTACCACCCAGTCGAATATTGAAATCAAGTGATACAATAAAATAATCGCATCAATACATAAACGTTTTTTTGAAGTCGTGAACTTTCCTTCTCCTTTGATTTAAATATTCTGTTTATCAATGTATTACGTTCTAAAATAGTCATAGTCGCTTGCATGGCCAGTGGATGGACTGGTCGCTCATCACTCAAGTTTCGTTAAGCTGGAGGATCAATGGCGACCGCCCGCGTGTTCGTGGGGCGGCAGCGAAGACACACGCACGGCATTTTGGATTCCAAAAAGTCGATCATATACTGTTGTTTGTCTGCTTGGGCGGCCGTGAGCGCTACAGAAACACAGCTTTCGTTTGGGCGATGGGCACATAAAAACTGGGCGATCGACAAGCAGCCCATGTCCGCTGTGATCCCCAGTGCGTACACCGAGCATCCTTCCGATCGATTGGACTGGAGAAACTGGACAATATCCAGACGGCAAAAGCAACACGCAAAATCCATGGCGCTGGTCGTACAGCCTTCGGACCGATTCCCATGCAAGAACTGGATAATATCCAGACGTCCTCTCCAAGCAGCGTTGTCCATCGCAGCCGTCGTGCAGCCTTCCGTCCGATGGTGATGCAAAAACTGGATAATATCCAGATGTCCGTTCTTCGCGGCGTCATCCATCGCTGCGGTCGTCCAGCCGCCGTAGCCGCCGTGGAAGTGGAGATACGTCAAAGCGTCCAACTTGCCTGTTGCCGCCGCCCTATCCATGGCCTTGTTCATGAACATTTCACCACGTGGTCGTTTGGAATCCAGAAACTGGATACGAGGCAAATCCACCCAAGCAAGCGCGTTTTTCAAGGCATCGTGGACAAGACGCAACCGTTTTTCTTCATCAGCTTGGGCGACAACGCAATGGTCGTAAAGAAACACCACCATCTCCAGGTCGCGCCTCAAAGGGAAGCTTTCTGGATCCAGTTCCACCAACTGATTTGAATACAAGTACGCGAGCGTCGAGACGTGTTCCACAGCACGGCACTTGATTGGATCACAGCCTTCGGGTCGGTTTTCGTGAAGGAACTGGACGACATCCAGATGACCATTGAGAGCGGCTTGGGTCATCGCTTGGCTTGTACAACCTTCTTTGCGGTTCGTGTGAAGATACTGGACGATATCCAGAGAGCCATTGGCGGCCACTTGGTCCATGGCTGTCACGGTACAACCTTCATGGCGATGGGTATCCACAAACTGGACAATATCCAGACGACCAACTTCCGCGGCTTGATCCATCGCGTGCGTAGTACATCCGTCTTCACGGTTTGCATGCAAAAACTGGACAATATCCAGACGTCCCGATTTGGCTGCTTGATTCATCGCGTACGTTGTAGATCCTTCGTTACGGTTTTCATGCAAAAACTGGACAATGTCCAGATGACCATGGTGCGCAGCCAAGTCCATCGTCTTCGTTGTGAAACCAGGGACGTTCTGGACATGGAAGAATCGCACAATGTCCAGGTGGCCGCCTTTGGCTGCGGAAGAAATGGCAACCTCACAGTCGCCAGCGAGTCCATGCGAAATCAGAAACGCCACCATCTCGGTGTGTCCACTTCGCGCGGCCACGTGGACGTCGTCCTCCAGAACGTGTCCTGTGCGAGCGTCTTTGACCACTTGACCACATTTCCGTGTATTTGATCCAGCAAATACTGCGCCACTGGCAAGTGGCCACCGTCCACGGCTTCCTGCCAGGCATCGTAGCGGACGGCTACTTCCTCCCCGCGCTCGACGACCTCATGGAAATAGCGCACGACTTGTAAATGGTCATGATACGATGCGCCCGCCATCGCTTTCAAGGAACAGCCTTCACTGCGGTTCTCATAGAGCCACTGGACGACATGCAAGTGGCCATGCTTGGCGGCGCAGTCCATCGCGTATTTCCCACAGCCTTTCAAGCTATGGCTGTGGAGAAACTGCACGACCGAGAGGAAGCCCAGCGTTGCCGCTTCGTCCATGGCGGTGTGGGACGGCCCGCGATAGCGACTGGTATTGTCGCTTTCGCTGAATTCATGCTCACGAACGTGGTGGGCATAAAGATACTGGACGTCGCGCAGTGAGGATTCGTTTGTGTGACGGTTGGAGATGGCTCGTGGCCACGTTGGTATGGGGCATAGAAACAAAGAGATGAGCTGCGCGACTGGCGCGACCTCCACGTCGTTGTATCGGTTATCCAGCACCAACGTTGCCGTGCCAGTGCGGAGCGTGTACATTGCGAACGAGA
>JAADWJ010000370.1:0-22112 GCA_023336165.1 Pythium monospermum
AAAAAAAAAAAAAAAAAAAAACCGTGTGCGACAAAAAAGTCATTACTCCAGTTTCCATGATGGAAACCGCAATACCCTGTGCGCCTCAGTCAACGATGGAGGCAGATGCTGCCACCAGCGCAAGCAAGACAACAGCAGAGATGACTACTACAGAGGCGCAACCTCTGGCTGACGCGCCAACGCCGACGCAGCCGAACGATGAGAAAGCGCCATCGTCGCCTCCGCAGCGGCTTCATTCGACCGTGCGACTGAACCAATTCACGCTCCAATTTGAAGACCACGAGTTGGAAAAGGCCTACGAAGCGTTTTGCCACCGCCGCAAAAAGGCGCTGTGGCTGCGGTCACTGATCCCCGCGACTGCGTTCCATATCCTCTTTGGACTGAGCGATTGCCTGGACCATCCAGCGACCAATTTGCTGGTGACCGTCCCCGCGCGGGTGTTTCTTTCCGTGTTGCAACTATCGATTTTCATTCTGGTGCAATGGGTGAGTGCCAATGAGTTACACTGTCCCATTCGCTGTGGAGTAACCAGCAAAGGGGTAACCCCCATCACTGACCATTTCTCTTCTCCAGGATTTGATCGCTGCGAGTGAGACCACGATGCTTCTTGTTTCGATCTGCAATGGGATCCCGACGTTGTTGCTCTACGCGCTGCAACGCACCAGTCTCCATCAATGGGTACGAAGTGTAACCCCTTGCATAACCCGTTCGTGCACACACTAACATCGTACCCCCTGATTGATCCATAGGACGCTCTCTTTGTGGTCTTTGGCTTGTCGTTTTACACGATCCCAAAGATCACACCACTGGGCTTTGTCGCGTCGCTTGCGGGCAGTTGGTTGACCGCGGTTTTGTACGCTGTGCTGTGCTTTTTCGTGCTTCCACCTCCACAACTTGTGGAAAGCGTGCTCGGTTTCGTATACTGCGCGCCCGTCATCGGCATCTTCAATACGATTTCGTATTACTCCGAGTACAATTCCAGAGAGCGGTTTGTGCTGCGGCGCAGGCTGCGCAGTGAGAGCATCACGCTGGCTGTGAGCAGGATCAAGACATTACCATCTCCATCTTCGTCCAGTGAAGGAGGAGGAGGAGGAGCCACGGCCGAGTTGTTTTCCAATTCCAGCAAGTTTGCACTGGGTGTTTTACTGTGGGCCGCCACGACGCTTGGCGGGTGGACGTCGTTGCCGGAGATGCTCAAGTTTGTGGACGAAGAGACTGGCTGGGCGTGGTTCAGCCACTGCGCTGGCGTGACGCTGTTCTTGCTGGTCATGACACGGCAGCTTCAATGGCTCTTTGTCGTGCCTGTGCTTGGCGCGTTTGTTTTGTGGATGCTGACGCTCACGATGCCCGCACAATGGATCATCATCTCGGCCCATTCCGTGGGCTATGGATTACTCATTGCGTCCATTGTCATGGCCATGGGCGTGTTCAGTCGCTTTGTCTCGGTGTGGAAAGAACTGGTGGCGTTTCTCACACGGTCGTGCTTTTTGTACCCGCAATTGCAAGCCGGGTTACAGGACGAGTACCCTCTGCTTGTCAAAATCGTATCCGAGTACACGGCCGGTATGGATCCAGCGATCATTTCGTCACGGGAGTTTACCAGCCGAGGACTCATCACCTCGCAACAACAACCCACAACCAAAACCAAGCCCAACGCTCCTCACAGCAGCAGCAGTCCACCAAAGAGCCACGGTGTCAGTAGTCGCGCGTCGCCACGCAGGCGCGGTCAGTCATCTCTTTCCACAGCGGCCGTGGCAGCAGCAGCAGCGGTGAAGCAGAGTGGCCATGTGATTAAAAGCCAGCAAGCATCGAGTCAGAAACACCATGGGAATGGCAGTGGTGGTGGAACGGCCACACGAACGCTGCTGGTGGAGCCGCGTCGACACTATGAAGAAGAAGAAGAAGAAGTCCTGGAAACCCACAAGGAACAAGCCTGCAACAAGATGGTGTCGGTGTTGCCGTCGTTCAAAGCCGGCAAGTGCTTTTTCTGCTCGAAAAACGAAGCTGAACATTTGGTACCTGCCTGTGGCATGTGGGGCAAGTGGACCCATTGGCGCATGAGCCAGCAACAAGATATCCTCTTTGGTTCACTGGCATTGCCACCGACCAGTGGCAACGGCGCTGGAGCAGGAGCCACGTCGCTCACGAGTGGCAAGCCAGCCATGGCGATGTGTACGTCGTACTACGATGTCCAACAAAACAAATCCGAGCTGGAGCAGCAAGTCGCTTTACTGGAGTCCAGTAATGAACAGCTGCACGATCGGATCCGCTCCTGTGAGCTGCAGGCGAGCCGAGCGAATGCAGAGAAAGTGCAATTGCTCGCAGAGTTGAGAGCGTTGGACGAGAAACGAACCCATGGTTTACAACGCCAAGAAAAAACCCATGAAAAGAAAATGGAACAAATTTTAAACGAGTCGAATCAAGTGACCCACGCTCATAAAATCCAGTTACGAGAATTGGAGTCGCAGAATAAGATATTGGCAAAAGAGCTCTTGGAGGTTCGTGCTTTGATGGGCAAAGACGCGAATGAACAAGTGGCTTCAAGTGAGCGGCGACAGTTGCAAGAGAAAGAACAAGAGGAACAAGAACGCGAGTTGTTGAGAAGTGAAGTGGAGACGTTGAAGAAAGAGCTGGCAGCGGCTCGTGCAGCTTCGACAAATGCTACTGCTGCTGGGGATGCGGCCTGGACTACACTGGTAGCTGATGCTGATGGAGCAACGCCAATGGCGACTCTGACGACGCTGCAGCCGTCAAAGCGGCTTCCGTACGCTCGCTGGCTTGAAATTGAAGGGCTCCGTGAGTCGGTGGGCCATAAAAAACTGGACGCCAGTGATTTACATGGACACAAGTGGTCAACCACATTGTTGTGAGAACAAAAATGCCGAATAAAACGACAAATCTAATTCAGTTTATTGGATAAACGCATTTTACGCCAATAACGTCACGAAACTCAAAAAGCAAAAACAAATACAACACTATAAGGTGCGGGTACGTGGGGTTTGATTTCCTCTTCACAGGCTTGTGGACCATACAGCTACAAGGGCTGCCGTGGCCACTGGGAACACTACCGTCGTGACCTTGCTGGAAGTGCTCGTTGGGGACGGTGTTGGCTTGCTCACTGAAGCGTCGCTGTCCCCACTGCTGCTTTTCTCGTCTTCTGAATCGTACGAGGAGCCCGACTCGCTGCCTGTGATGATGGCGATGTCAGCGCCCGAGCTGGATCCCATTCCGATCTGGGGAGCTGGAGAAGAAGAGGTTGTCGGTGCACCCGATACAGCTGCGATTGGCGCGACGCTGGGCGTGTCGGACGCGTCTGCGGGCGCTTGCGGGTCTGCAGATCCAGATGCGGCAGTGGACGCTGCTGCTGCTGGTGCTGGGGCATCGTTTGGATCACTTGGATCGCTTGGAGCGTTTGGATCGGCATTGGCATTACCGTCGTCAGCACCCGAGTTTTCCGTCGTTTCTTGAGCCATGGTGAGCGCAAGAAGGGCAAACACAAGAACCCATAGGAAGAAAGAGCTGCGCATGGTTGTACTGTAATGTGGTCAGGCGTTTTCGGTTGACGAGCGCGTCTGGTGTCGGAATGGAGAATGCGATATTCATCGAGTGTCACATCGATCCATGGACACAGGGGAAAGGCGTGCGAATATAGGAAGAAAGGTACCCGGTACTTGGGAAGCTTGCAGAATTCATCGCTGTATGGGATGCAAGCGAGCGTTCCCACCGCGCCTTTGCTATCTATGTAGAAGTGGTGAGCTGCTCGTTTTGGCCATCAAAGCCAAAGAGTCAGAATTTGCTGATCCACACAGATGGCTTCATTCTCGGTCAGAATTACGAAAACAGGACCAAAAGAAAGACCAACAGTACAAAACAAGGATGAATGGTGGATATATATGCACGTTTAGAAACAGCTTTCTATCAACTTTTGAGATTTGAGCTTGTGACGAGCCAACAGGTTACACGACGAGGTACACTGTAACCAGCGCCAAAGAGGCTGCCACCGTGGCGACCTGCTTGACGCCCCCATCGGCGCTTGACGACGCGGAAGGAACTGGAGAGCTCACAGCATCAATATCGTCGGAGCTGCTATTGGAGCCACCACAGTCGTTTGCCATGCCGCGGTGTGAGCCGTGACGCCAGCCATCCTGCGAGCCATCATGGGAACCGTCAAAGGAGCTGTTGTGGCGTGGCGGCTTGCACTGGTGCTTCTTTTTGCCGCCGTGGCCAGATCCATCCCATGAGGCGGAGTGGTTTTGACCCATGTGGCCCACTGGACGGTGGTGATCCATCGATCCATCGCTCGAATGGTTCATCTTGTTATTGCCATCGTGGTGGCCATTCATTCCAGGAGCTGCGGAGACAAGGGTGACGGCGCCGAGGAAGAGAATGACTGAGTTTAAGACGCGCATTGTTGTGGTGGAGGAGTGGAGTCGTTTGTATGACTGTGGGCAGCACAAAGCAGATTCGAGAATGACAAGAAGGACGGTGCTCAGCGGCGGCGACGAGGGTCGATGGCACCAACGGGCAACGAGGCAAAGAGATCAGAACACTGTGCCTGACGATCAGCCCAACGCAAAAACCTAGATCGAAAAATTGAGAACATGTCCAGCCAAAATTGATTGGAGCCATGTGTGAGGCCAGAAGGTGTGACTCTGGCGATGATTATTTAGGGCCAGTGTTCGTAATTAGTGTGGTCAACATAATGGATGTATTTCGAGATGTATTTCATCCAATCGAATGCATTGAATTGCGCAGGAATAGCGCCAACCACATCATTTGCGGGACATGTTGAAGTGGATCCCATGTATCCATCTGAGACAATTTCCCAAAATCGTGTCCACCGCTGGTGAGTCAGTTGACGACCATTCGTTGCAGTCTGGTTCGCGTCCAAATGGCTCCATTTTGGTGCATATCTAGATACAGTACATATTGTACTTCCACGTTCAACTGAGTTGAGCTCGCTTCAAGAGTACAAGCACTCGCACCTGGAATCGGCCATCAGAAGCAGTAGTGGTATTGGCACCTGCATCAGCCTCAGCTGCCCCAGCAGTTGTCATGGAGCTCCTCACTCCAGCATCTAGCCGCAAATTTCTAGGAGCACCTAGCCACAAAGCCAGCATGGATTTCTATGCAGGTCTAGTTCTGATCCACAACAAGGGCTAGTACAAGTTATAATTTCCAAAACAAGTGAAAAATGTACGCTGTATTACTGCAATTCATACAGGTCAAGGC
The DNA here is from genome assembly GCA_023336165.1 of Pythium monospermum. Taxonomy (NCBI): domain Eukaryota; phylum Oomycota; class Peronosporomycetes; order Pythiales; family Pythiaceae; genus Pythium; species Pythium monospermum. The sequence goes on from JAADWJ010000370.1 coordinate 5,233, forward strand.
AAATTTCATGTGTTCTCAGTAGTACTAGTCTACCGCTTACAATGGAGAACTAACCGGCGTAAAGTCGGTCAGTATTGGTGTTGATGCTCTGTTTACACGAGGAGGTACACAGCCGCCACCACAACAGTGGTAGCCGCCGCAGCAATGGACTTGCCGACCGAGCGGGCGCCCGACGTGGTCGTCGTGAGCGCAGCAGTCACTGGGACAGTGGCGTTGTCGTCGCTGCCGCTCTTGGAGCCGTGGCAGCCCACAAGATGGCCGTGGTGCGGTCCATCAAGCGAGCCTTCATGCGACGCGGCATGCGTGTTGTTGCGGCGCACGGCATGGTGGCAGTTGTGCTTCTTGTGGTGGCCTACGTCGCCGGAATCCTCGCTGCCACTGCCACGGTGGTGCTTGCGAAGCGGATGGCCCGCATTAGGATGGTCCATTGAGCCATCGTAGCTGCCATTCTTCTTGTGGTGTGGGTGGCCCTGGTGGGTGCCGTTCACTCCCGTGTGCGCTGGCGCCTCAGGCATAGCGGTCGCGAGGCTGAGGGCGCCAACGAGGAGGATCGCAGTGGTCAAGACGCGCATTGTTGACGGATGAAAAGACGGTGGGAAGGCTTGGGTTGTGTGGCGAACGAGTCGGATTGGAAAGTGAGAACGTTAGTGTTGAACGCATGTGAGCCATTCGCAAGGCGATACATGTAGAGGGCGTGTTGCCTTCTCTTTCATCATCATCCCATGGTCATGCGTTGAGGAGATGGAGATGGAGCTTGGACGAAGAGAACCCTGATAGCCAGCAGATGATCAAGTCCAATCAAGTCAAATCTGGTGCGTTTGCCGCGATTTTGCTCCATGATCAGTCCATGAGTTTCAACGTGTCTCAAAGCAACAGCAACCGAAGCAGATATCGGAGTTCCCTCCTGTGGTGCCGTGTTTGATGAAGCCAGCCTGTGGGACTCAAAACGCCAGTGATCATTTAGGATTCTAGCCTAATTTGTGTAGAATACCCAATACTAGGCAACCCATACACATTTTAGCGAATAGGCGAGCAGACAGTGGCCCGGATAAGTGTCGACCACACCATTTGAGGAAATGTTGAAGTGGATCTCAGCAAGGGACATGAAAAAGTAAAAAGAGATATGGACATGGCTGCAACATCGCGGCGAGTGCGATGACGACCGATGCTTCCCATGATACCCCACCAACTCGATCTCCAGTGGGCAAGGCTGTCGGCTAAAGAAGCCTTTTCTCTTCGATGGGGGCGGTTTCTGCCATACCTTACAGTCTAGCTCTGTGAAGATCCATACGAAGCTCATGGAAAAAAAAGAAAAAAAAATCACAACACGATACACTTCGAAGTGCTGTCGCTGTCTGGTTCGAAGCTTGGCCCACGCTCCCAGCATATTTCTTCCTTGCCCACCAAACCAAGTGTTTGCTCACTATAACAGAGTGTGCCCTGCCTCACAATACGGATGACCTTTCGGGCACGTTATGAGACGTGGCGCAAACTGGAACGAATCAGAAAAACCACCACCAACCACGTGTTCTGATTCCTTCTTCACAAAAAAGGCAAAGTCGCCGGCCGAGAAAGATCATCGCCAAAAAGCCAACGATGTTTGCCGTGCCGCGCGCGCTTGTGTCGCAGAACAGGCGCCGCTACCAAGCCGACGGCTACGACTTGGATCTCTGTTATCTCCACCCGCGGATCATCGTCATGGGTACGGAGACCCTTGATGTTTCTCTCTCTGTGGCCAGGAGAGACTGAAGCTCATACTTTTGCCTTACAATTGTACAGGCTTCCCTGCTGCTGGGTGGGAGCGCATGTACCGTAATTCACGACGAGAAGTGCAGCGGTTTCTGATGAATTCCCATGGAAACCATTTCAAAGTCTACAATTTCTGTTCGGAACCAGGACGCAAGTGAGTTGCCAAGGAGCGATTAAGATGGGGGATCAATGGTCCACTAACGTATATACACGGATTTTCGGTTCACTTGCACTTGCTGTAGATACGCAGCCACGGAATTTGAGAATCGGGTCGAGTATTTCCCCATTGAAGACCACAACGTACCAACGTTCCATCAAATGTAAATGCCAAAAACCATGAAAAAGAGGGGATTTTTGATCCTAATACCTGTTTTCTAAATGTGTTTTATTTTAGCCTGTTGTTTTGTGAAGATGCTGCATCGTGGCTTGATGCAGACACCAACCACGTCGCGGTGCTTCATTGCAAGGTAACGTAAAAACTACCCAAAATCACGATTACAAAACACCTAAAACAGAAACTTATTCGTTTTTCTGGCTGTAAAGGCCGGCAAAGGACGCGCTGGCATGATGGCGTGCATGCTTTTGCTTCGTATGGGCTTTGCCTCCTCTGCCGTCGCAGCGATTGACTGCTACAACAATAAACGCGTCCATGACCGTCGTGGACTGACCGTGACCAGCCAAAAGAAATGGGTCCACTATTGTGAGCTCTTGTTGCGCACCTCTGTGGCTTCATCGCCATCATCGACACCCCCGTTTGAGCTGTTGGCAAAGGCGCATGGCGTTGTCATTGACCAGTTACAAATCCGAAACGCTCCCACAGGCCAACGCGCTCCATTGCTTCGGCTCCGCGTGTTTGTGCTGGACCCAGCGACTATGGCAAAGCGCAGCGTCTTTGAGACCACGGGCCACGAGCGGTTCTTCGTCCACACGTACGTGCAAGGCTGCGTGCAGCTAGAGTTCCGCCGTGTGCATTGCAGTGCCAAATGCCTCACGAAAAAGCACGTACGGGTCTGGTTCCATACGTTATTTACCAAACCCGACCCGGCGACTGGTATCATTGTATTCGAGCGGACTGCTATGGATTGGGTCACCAATGACCGCAAAATGCGCAAATTCCCAGCTGCCTACGATCTGGAAATGCTTGTGCGAGGCGACTGACGTTTAAAAAACACGTTTTAAAACTTCGTAAAATAGATTTATGTATTTTAAACATGGTTTTGAGCTCATTTAGGTCGAAATGGAACAGCAGAAAAGGTATCGCTGTACCGCTTGAATTCAGGATGGTAATCAAACTGGTCAATGAGCACTTGGATGCCTTGTGCATGACGTAGCTTGGCATCTCCGTATTGCTCTTGCATGAGCTGTGTGGTCGCTTCGTATTTCCCCTCAAGTGGTTTGATTTTGCTTTCAAAAGTGGTGATCCAGTCGTTACACAGCTTGAGTTTGCTTTCATAATCGGCTTTACGTTCACCCAAGCGGAAAAGCTGGTCATCATAATCTTGTTTGCCTTTTTCATCTGCTTTGATCTCTTTATCCAGCATCGCAATCTTCATTTGAAGGGTCTCCAATACACCACCGATGCCACTGGTCACGCGGTTCATGGTGTGGCCATCTTTCTTGGACGGCTGCTGCTGCTTGGCCGCGGGCGCGTAGATCAAGCGTGGTAGGCCCTTGCTCGACGGTGTAGATGGCATTTCTCTCTTGTTGGTTGTGTTGTCTCTGGGAGAGAGAAGAGGTGAGGAAAAAGAACTTGTAAAATCTATTTTTGACCTGATTAGACCTTCTGTAGTTTAGCTTTCTGTCTAGTTTTTTTGGACAAGGCTAATAAGCGCTGCCACTGCGTGCTGTGAGTGGGTCTCGGCTGCCATCACTGCCACTGGTGCCATTGGTGGCTCTCATCGCCAAGTGGGTGAAAAACTGGAGTAGCTGAGGCGAGGCGATGTACCCGCTCTGGTTGCGGTCGATACTGGCCACGATAAAGTGCAATTCACCGACGTCCAAGTCCAGTCCGAGCCTGTAGCACACGTATTTGAGATCGCTGGCTCGACAAACTGCTTCAAACTCTCCGTTTTCCACAGGCACGACCATCTCCCTGGCCATGACGCCTTTGAACGCGTGGCGGATCAGAATCGCAGCGCTTTGCCTGCCTTTGTCGCTGGTCAGGAGCTCTTGGAGCCGGCTTTCGTACAAGACTTTGCGTTGCAACGACAGCTCGTCACTCGCAAAGAGAGACATGGGTCTCCGGGAGCCACGTGGGCTTTTCACTGATGGTAGCGGTGGTGAGTCGTGTTGGATGGGCGAGTACGACATGCAGCGCACAGTGGAAGAAGAGGGAGATGAGGAGGCGTCCTGCATGCGTCTCATAGACTCGCGTGGGTAGGCGTTGTTGCTGTAGATGCCACTCGCTGTGCGCGCACTGCCACTCATGGGCGTGACCCGTGTGTACTCGCTCAAGACATCACTGATGCGGTGCAGCAAGTCGAGAAAATTCACACTCAGCGGCTGTGGAGACTGCTTCTGATCTGTGGACGGCGGTGGGTACAAAACCTCGACAAAGTCTTTTGCAGTGATGCCAGAAGGAAGTGAGTTGGAGAAGTGGAGACTCAGCCGGGACGCCATCAAGATCTCGGCGAGATCGCTCGTGTTGACTTGGCCGTGGACGTCAGCGCGGCGATGCAAATCCATGACGCTCTTGAGTTCACCACGCCTTTCCAGCAGATCTTGAAGGATCGAGATAATGGTCAGCCGACGGCCACGGGTCTGAAGCTGATGCTGCTGCTGGTGGTGGCTGGTGTCTGGATACGCCGTCGCGTCGCTCTGCTGTTTGCTCGGGTACAAATGACCGACTTCGTCGTATTGGAGGGGCCTGTCGGTGATCTGGATGGTGCTCTTCATGGCGCGGTGGTCTTGGTTCATCTTGCGCCGTGGGCAATTCCACAGCGCGTCGGTCTCGGCTGCGATATTCATATTGTACGAGTCGTACGGAGTTTCTTCATAGCCGCCACTCGTGGCGATGGCTTGGATCTCTTGAGGCGCCAGTAAAACCGATGCAGTGGAAAGATGCTGTCGTCTTTTCTTTGGCGACAACAGGTCACTACACAATTGCTTGAGCCGGTCTTCGATCTTGCTGTAGACGATTCCATTTGGATGGTACGGCTCGGCCGCTACTGGTACATGAGACGAACAACTGGTGGTACCCAAGAGTTCTACGCGCTGGGTGATCGCAGTGATCGCAGTCTGCACATCCTGAGGCGACGCGAGCACTCCGATTTCTTGGATCGCAGCCGTGAGATCGCCATGTGTGATGAGCCCCGTGTGGTGGAGATCACACCGGTGGAAAATCGCCAGCAGTGATGGAAAAGACAGCAGCATACCTTCAAAGATCTTCTGCACCGAGCGTGGCAAGAACTTGCCACTGCTAGCACTGCTGTCATGCGTACTTAGCGGGGGTAAGGCAAACCCATTCTCAGGTGGTGACGACAACGGCATGGCTGCGGCGGCTTCGTTGAGGTGGTCGTACAAGTCTTGGTTCACGATGTACCCACGGCCATTTGGATCCAGTGTCCAGAAAAGGCTTTCCACTTCGGCGTACCGTGCAAGCACACTGAGATGCACGAGACTTTGCCGGAACGCGCCACGCGTGATGCGATTGAAACGGTCGCCCGGGAAAACGCTCTGTGGTGACGCACTGGCCAGTTGGCCGATCTCTTTGAGCTGTTGAAGCTTGTGGAGGATCCTCTTCTCGATCGCCATGGGCTGCAGTTTGTTGTTGGCCGTGGCGGCGTCTTCAAAGCTGTTTGGATCGGTATCGTGGTCTGCATAGGGACGAGCCAGATCGCTTATGCCACCACCAGTGGTCGCAACTGGAGGCCCATGAAGATCGTTGTTCTTGTGCCATCGCGAGTCGTCTCGAATCTTGACGATCGTGCGGTTGGCTTCGGAATTGCGCTGTTCGTTCGACTTGCCTGCTGCGTGGGACGGAGCCACAGACGAAGTACTTGAACCAGTAGACGGCAGCGAGCCAGAGAGAACCGGCGATGCGTTTGCACTGGTAGTTGGTTGTTGGAAACGGTCATTTGCCTTCGGGAAGACAGTCTTCCGGCCCGTGCGGATAGGTGAGACCGTCGGGATACCGTGAAGGATACTGGTGGTAGTAGTTGGGACGGTCTCTGTCATTGGCGACTGCATCGACGACGCCATAGCGTGGCGGTCATGGGCTTTGAGTGCATTGAGCAACGCAGGTAACCCGACAGACCCGTTGGCATCGCTGGGGAATCCAAAAAATTGGACAATGAAAACAAATATTAGGAAAACAAATTTGACAATAAAAACCAAATGTTAGGAAAAAGAAGTCTAGCGACCGGCCAGGTGATAGGTAGGTGTACGTACGTAAAAGGAAGAAGCCGCACCCGCATGGCTGCGTAGTCTGGGTTACTTAGTGTGACGCCACACCTTTGCACGATCTCACGGAAAGTCTCAGGCGAGACAAACCGTTGGTGAGCCTTCTCGTACTGCTGGATGAGCGACTCCAGTCGGTCCAGACTGAGCACCAAGAGATCCCAGAGCCTCGCATTGGTCGCCATTGGCGGCGACGCCGACGATGTCTGGCTCGCTGAGGAACCCCCTGGTAAGGAGTATTTGCTGCTATTACCAGCTTGTGGGTTTGTCTGCTCGACCGCGGATAAGAAATCGGCGTATCGGATCGTAAAGAGCCCACCTTCGCAGACTTGGAAATTCTTGAGTTCCATGGGAAGTGCGTCGTACAGCTTCTCATACTCGCGCTGCGTGAGAAACACGCCAATGTGGCTCATCGCCAGTTGAAACTCGTCTTGGCTCACACAGCCAGATGACGTGATATCCATCTTGAAGAAAATTTGCTGCAATTTCGCGAGATGCTCTGAGACGGTGTCCCGGATCCGGCGCCAGATGACTTCTCCTTCGGTATTGGCATAGCCGAGTTCACCACCGCCACTTCCACTGGTATTGGTGGTGTGATGAATCAAGCCAGAACTATGGCAATCATTGTCAATAGCGTACGGGGTCGGCATGGGTACTTGCTTGTGGCGGCCGCCGTCGTCGTCCTGACCTTGTCCTTGCCCTGGCTGAAGTATTGCTGTTGCGAGCGACTTGAGAAGATGCAGCGACCACTCGTTCATGATGCGGCAGAACAAATCGATCGCGAGCTTTTTGTGGTTGGATGGGCAAAACACCGAGAACAGTTCTTTGCTTCTCTTCCAGGCCGTGGCATCGCTATCGGCCGCTTGCTGCTGTTCGGATGAGGATGAGGCGGGGAAGCTGACGATGTCCATGCGCTTGACCGCCAATTGGAACTCTTTCAGATCCAGCTGCCCGTCGCCATTGAGGCTGAACCGCCTGAACACGTCCTCTGGTTTGAGCGTCGAGTGCGCAAACCGCAAGATTTCGTCCGCGAAATAGTCGATGAGCCGCCGGTTTTCCAAGAGCTGGTGGTACTGATGCCACTCGGCGGTGCTCATGCTCTGGATCTTTGACTGGGTCTTGTGCATGGCGACTACAAACTGCACCCTATGCGAACGATAGGAGGCAAGAGGCAGCAGCGCTTGGCGTCGGCAATGACGTTTGTCTTCCGCTTTAATTTTGCGCTGTGGCGGTCGGTTCCGTGCCTCTTCGCGGCCGAAATTAGCCAGCTGCGAACTTAACGCGTACATAGTGGAATCGTGATTTTTGCTTTTTACGGACCTAAAATATCGTTTTAGAACAAAAAAGGGATTAATCGAAAGAAAAGAGCCTTTATCTCCACCAAAAGACAACAAGAACATTTGCACAGTCGTGTTCTGGTTGAAAGTGTGGGCTTCGCCCAATCAATAAGGCACAGAACAGCGAAGAGCACGCTGGTAACAGTCGCGTCGGGTGGGGATTCAAGGCTCTCAGAATAGTACAGTACATCGAAACCGCATCACATGCTCACCAGGGCGCCTGTTCCGATCCGTTCAGCCTTCGCGTGCGCTCACGTCGTGTGTGACTCAGTCGGTCACGCAACTCTCAGACAAGATACAAGACCACAACTGACCTTAGCCACCAAAGTGAACGACGAATAACAAATGGCTCCAGCCGTGGCGTCTCCATCTGCTGACGAGCAACAGCACAGCAGACAACCTGCGGGGCTCCTCACGCGCCTCTACGATGGCTGGATGGCCTTGCAAGTCGAGCTCCAAGGCCAATACTCACTCGAACGCCTTCAAAAACTACGTGCCTACTCACGCGAGAAGCGTACCTGGTACGTCTCGCTCGTATCGTTTGTGACGCCTCTGCCGTGCCTCATTTTGATCACACTAGTTGACTGCGTGGAACTGGAACCCACCCAAGCGGGCATTTACGAAAACTATGTGTTTTGGGTGCGTAATTTTCTAACGGTCGCGTTTATTTCGTTTTCCACGATGGAACAATTCCGCAATTGCTTGCCGCATTTCCCATTGAGCTCTTCGTGGATGCTGGCGATCACTTTGCTGGCGACTTCTGCAGGCGTGGGCGAGCAGTTTGCCGTCTCCCATCTCATTGGCTTCCCACTACCTTTTGGACTGGTCATTGGCACGACCGCGTGGCTCACGATGATCGTTTGCTGCTGCTACTACCTCTGGGGCACGCTGCTGCGAAGAGATGCCATTGCGAGAAGCGAATTCTTCAACTACATTCTGGTGTTTATGTGCCAGATCTCGCTCACACTGATCTACCCGGCGTATATCTACGTGTTCAACTCGCTGGATTCCAGTGCCCAGACAGGTTTTGTGCTTTTACTACCCGTGATCAAACTGGGCACGAAAAACTGGATCAGCCGGTTTCTCACGGATATGGATGATATGAAACCCGAAGTCGTAATCTTCAATATTGAGATCTTCAATGCATTATACGTGACCGTGTGTATGCAAAACTCCACGTCCAAGCTCACGACCATCGTGCTCATGCTGACTGACTTTGTGCAAGCCTGGATGGCCATGAAAGATTTGAATGAGCTTTTTGTGGAAGTGGATTGTATGATCCATAAAATGCAGTGGCTTCGTAACCAACCGCGGCCGACGATCGTGGATATCGCGTTTGATATCATTGAAAATGATGCGCGGGTTCGTAACCATCCGAGTTTGAGGTTGATATCGGTGCAGTCGGAAGTGACCCAGAAATGGGCGACGACCAAGACGCTGGAGATCAAGCCAACGGCAACAGGCAGTTCTCGTCAAGTACTTCCTGTTGACGACCAGCAGCAGCAGCAGCTGGCCATCGCTCTGCCTGGGCAGCCACAGACAGAAGCAGAGACAGAGGCAGCACAGTGTGTACACGCCACTGAAGACCTTCCGGCCACCGCAAGCAAGTACACTGCTCCTTCGCTATTGGCTCACCATGCGGTTGATAAGAAGAGCAAAAGCTTCCGGACGCTCAACGACGAGCGTCGCGTGGCGTTCATTTTCCATGCGCTGGATGACGACGAGCGGTTGTTGTTTGTCACAAAGACGGTCCAGATTCTATTCATCACGGAATTTGTGATCCTCATCGAGTACACCGAAGTCGTGATCCCGATCATTTACTGTACGTACAATACTGGGAGTCCTGGCGACTCCTGGTACTCCCTGGGGACTTACTGGGACTGACTGGATTTTCTCCTTATTCCATACGCTCGCACAGGTATGTACATGACGATCATGTTCAGTCTTCCGAACCGTGCATATTATGCACAGCTCAAGGACTTGTCGGCCGAGCGGCTCCAAGAAATCATTTCGAATGTGATGATGTATAGCTGCCTGGAGATGATTTCGTTTCTTGCGATCAGCCTGATCTTGAAGTACAGGCTTCGGCTTTCCACGCTCCACCAGCTTTCGTTTGTGCTGGATACCCAGTGGACCATGGTCCAATCCAAGCTCGTGCTTTGGACATTCTACGTGGTCCAGTCCTCGCTTGACCACTTTGGTGAGTACTGTACTGCTAATACAGTCATTTGTTTGGAGTTGCACTGCGTGGAACTCGGAGCCTGTGTACTGTACTAAGATGGTGGTGCTGCTTCCTACAGGCGTTGATTTTAGCCTGCAATTTGCATGGCTCAAGACGGCAGGGTAAACAACATGGGTCAGCGCATGGTACACGAAATCCGCTCCAGCAAGTTGCAGTTGAAGTTGAATGCCCAGTCAGTATCAACGTGATTGAACACTATTACCGTACGGTATCCATTTCCAGTGAGGATTCAGGATTCCCGGATAATGTTCAGTTATCCAGATCATGTGTGACCCTTTCCTGCATGTTCCAGATCATTTTGTAATCAGATTCGCCTTGGTCAACTGCACAAGTTACACGTGCTGAGGTGCTGAGGTCCCAGTGTCCGGTATCCGCCGCTACAGTCCAAACAATATTGCTGGAGCGCAGGTGGAAGAAACGCTTGCTGTGGGACCACCATGGAGATCCCAACTCTATGCATGCAATGGAACTGGTCTTACCGGTGTACAGCAGAACGACAGTCTTCAGTCTTCAGGTCCATGAGCCTCAGCCTCAGCCCTCACGTACCTGTCAGTCGTCATGTATGCTGATCCTCTGCCCCATCCAATGTGTACAAAAAAGCTGAACATTAAATTTCAGGAGAATGATGAGTATCGCCAAGACCAACATCCACCAAACCTGGCAGCATGCATTTTACCCATATATCCCATTATACAGGTCAAAAGGTGGCACCAATACCCATTACATCACCAACTGAGGAGCATCTTGGATGGAACTGCCACCGTTCGATATTCCACTCTAGGAGAGAGAAAGAGAGAGAGAGAGACAGAGAGAGAGAGAATCCTGGGCAGTGCAGAGAGAATCTTAGGGAGCATGTTCCGATCTTGCATCGCTGGCAACTGCTTGCTCCTGCACTCGCACATTGCAATCGTCCTCGCCAGCCCCACAAGGCTCCGCTCCACTCGCCCACCTCCCCAGCCTCACAAGCCTTCTCCCTTCAGCCATGCTTCGTGGTCTCCAAGAATCCGGTTCTTTCTCGGTGCTCGCAGCCAACGTCGCTGGTCTTCCAGCTATCATTTCCAGTGGCGACCCGGCTGCGAATTCCGTGGAACTCGGCAAACGGCTGAGCGAATTCGACATCGTCAACGTGCAAGAAGACTTCAACTACCATAGCGAGTTGCTCTCCTTGAACACGCTGCCCTTCCGCACCGACCACAGCGGTGGTGTGCCCTTTGGCAGTGGACTGAACACACTCTCCAAGTACCCGTTGTACAACGTAGACCGTATCAAGTGGTCCAAATGCAGTACTTTTGAAGGCGCCGACTGCCTGACTCCAAAGGGATTTACCTTTGTGCAAGTGCAACTCGCTGATGGCGTGGCCATTGATGTGTACAACTTGCACGCGGACGCGGGCACAAAAGACGCCGACTTGGATGCGCGGCGCAGCAACATCAACCAACTGACCGACTACATCGTGGCCAATTCAAAAGACCAACCCGTGGTGGTCTTTGGCGATACCAACACGCGGTACACGCGCTCAGGCGACAATATCCGAGAGCTTGGCTCGCGCGCTGGGCTCACGGATGCGTGGGTCGCTGCGACACGCAGCGGTGTGCCGCCTGTGATGGATGCACCGGCGCTGGCCTGTGGCCTGGAGCAAACCACGAACGCCTGTGAAGTTGTGGACAAGATCTTTTTCCGTGGCAACCGGTTGGTCACGCTTAACTTGCTCAGTTTCAACACGGAGCTGACCAAATTCCAGGACGCCGCGGGCAAGAGCCTCTCGGACCACGTGCCGATTTCGTCGTCTTTCAGCTGGACGCTCAATGCCGATTTGAGGCAAAGCGGAGCCTTCGGTGGCCCACATGGAACATTGTTTACGGATATTGCCAGTGTGCCCACCGGCCAACGAGTGGTGTCGGTGTCTATCCGCTCTGGGTCGCGGGTGGACGCTGTGGCGATCACCACGGGTGGGCAAACGTTCTCGCATGGCGCCAGCGGTGGCAAGTTGCAGACGCTCACGTTGAACACTGGAGAGATTCTCACGTCCGTGGAGCTCCACACGGCCCAGTACAACAGTCACACGCGTGTGTTTTACATCAAGTTTACGACCAGCTCCGGACGCACGCTGGCTGGTGGCGCGACGACGTCGAACAAGATGACCTACACCGCGCCTGCGGGCTGGCAAATCGCTGCTTTCCACGGACGCGCTGGGGATGAGATTGATTCACTTGGTGTGATCTACTCGCGTGTGTAAAACAACAAAAAAGTGGATTTGTTTCAGTGTTTACATTTGTTTTAGGGTTTACTGGTAAAAACGATATTTTTGTTTAAAATCGATACTTTTTTTGAAACTGATGTTGGTTGGGAGCGATCATCAAATCCGAGGGAAAATCCGACCAACCAACACGACCAACCAACTCGGTGGTTGCGTATCCATTTGGTTACTCCATACTGAAACCAAGTCATCTCGCACAAAGCCGCGGCCAGCCAACCAAGTGGTGGTTCAGGCGCAGTCCATGCATGGGAAGATGGGTTGTTGTCGTGCCCACGTTGTCACTATTCTAACAGCACAATAATGTTGCTGCACCACCACGTCCTGAAGCTATTGATCGTGTGAGAGTGGAGATTGTGGCACCACGGTCTCTGCAGCACATATATGCGTGGCAGTTTCACGCTGAGAGCCACAGCAATGCAGCTATTATAATGCCACGCAAGTCAAACCACACCGACCGCCACTGGTACTACTGATGGTGGAGAACGCCAAGGCCAGTCTCTTGAGAACAGTGGCGGACAGACGTGCGGCATTTTCATGTATCTGGATCCTATTCTCTGTAGCGCAGGTCGTCGGTCATTTTAATCGCTGGCCGAGTCTGTCTTTCAAGAACGGTGAGGCCACGTCCACAGCCACGTGACTTTTCATTCTATACAGAGTATTTGGTGTCAAGCTCACCATCATTGGATTGAATACTGCGACCGCTCCATGATCACGTCCAATAGAGGAGGGGCCCTACATAGAGTGGGTGGACATTGTGGTTCACCATTCCCGTGAGATCGGTTGATGTTCAAGTGGGTGTACATCCCCCGATTTAGTGACAGTACTACAAAACGGAGGATGGGCTGCTGACAGAGCGACAGGGTTATACAATTGTAATTTGTATCCAACTGTTGACCTTAGGTCCGAACAGTGTGGACTCTGTCGCACTGGCGAAGACTATGACGGAGACTGGTGAATCGCAACCCAAACTGAACAGATCCCATGAGACTCCCCCCCCCTCTCATACCCCACACTTCTGAATCCGCCACACGAACCCAATTCTGGTCTCCGCTTTCTCCACCGAACAGTCTTCGCAATGGTCCAGTGCCCAGTGTCTCTCCTCAAAGGGAATGAGAAGCAAGCTCTGTCATGCAGCATGGACACTGGTTATACGTTCATGTCCATCCAAGCGCCACCCACGGCCACCCAAATGGCGCGCATGTGCAAGAGTAACTGGTGTCTTCGTGCAATGGCGGTCATCGAGGACACCATCGTGTCCGAGTGTACGGTCACGACCAAGACCGCTGACCAGTATCAGTTGTACATGCACATCATCAACCCAACCAAGTTTGTGTGCGATGGCTACACAGTCTTCCCAAAGACGGGTGTGCCCGTCGTCACGACCGCGACGCCAGTCTCGTCGGTCTTCACTGACTGCCCCAAGGAGCTCAGTGTCACGGCCTTTGAAGGGTCCGCCGTGGCTTGTGAAGAAGCATCAGGGTATTCGTTCATGAACATCACCGCACGACCAACCGCGACCCAAAGCACCGCGATATGCAAGGATCCTGCCTGCGCGTCGGTCCGTAAAACCATTGGAAGCTCCGTGTTGAGCGATTGCACCATCGCGTACAAGACAGACTTGATGAAATTGTACTTGGAGATTTTGAATCCGATCAGCTTGGTCTGCCAGGGCGGCACCACGACAACAACGCCAACAACATCCAACAACACGACAACAACGCCAACATCCAACAAAACGCCAACGCCAACGGTGGCATCGACGGCCAACGACAGTTCGACTGCTGTTGGCAATCCAACAGCCAACAACACGCCAACAACCAACGAAACGCCAACACCAACGCCAACATCTGGTACCACGACCACGGGGGCCTCGTCGGACGCCAGTGGGTCCAACACTTCGCTGATCGTTGGCGTGGTTGTTGGTGTTGCGTTGGTTCTCGCTGTGCTTGTATTCGTTGGTTTGCGACACCGGAAAAAGAAACAACAACAACCAACTGGCAAGTCGCTGTCCCCTGTGTTTGGCAACGTTGACGAGTACGCCAACGAAGGCGCTGGCCACGCCACCACCGGAGGAATGTACCATCAAGACAGAGGAGGCTACACGACCGCTGGGTCGTCATCCGCTTGTACGACCAACGACACGTCGTCCTACGCGTCCAGGTCCAAACTACTACTTCCAGACGCCGTGGGAGGTCTCTGGAGCGATCGTGCCATCCAAACGGCGCGCATCCCATTGGAAAATATCCAACTGGGGGCCGAACTGAGCCGTGGCGCCTTTGGCCAAGTGTTTCGTGGCTCGTACGATGACCAGGTGGTCGCGATCAAGAAGTTGCTGCCAGCACGTTGCAAGGATACAAAAGAGATCCAGAACTTTCTCAAAGAGGCCAAGCTCATGACGACGTTGCGTCACCCATGCATTGTCGAATTGGTGGGCGTCGCGTGGACCACGAGCAGCGATCTGTGTATCGTGTCCGAGTTTATGGATGGTGGTGACTTGCGTGGGCTGTTGGCCCAGTACGACGCAAACCACGAACCCATGGGCTTCACAGGCGACAAGATCAAGATCGCGGTCCATGTGCTCCACGCGCTTGCGTACTTGCATAGTCTGGAGCCAAGTGTGATGCATCGGGACCTCAAGTCCAAGAACATTCTTCTCTCCCAAAGTTTGGATGCCAAGCTGACCGACTTTGGCGTCTCCAGGGAACGCGCCGACACGGACATGACGGTCGGCGTCGGCTCATCGTTCTGGATGGCGCCCGAGGTCATGGTCGGTGGCCACTACGATGTCAAGGCCGATATCTTTTCGTTTGGCGTCGTGCTGTCCGAGTTGGACACACAGCAGCTGCCGTACGCCCACGCGACATCGGGGCGGCAGCTTCCGCAGTTGGCGATCTGCCAACAGATCGCGCAGGGCGAGTTGAAAGTGGCGTTCAGTCAAGGAGCCGATCCGGAGATCGTCGAGCTTGCACGTGCGTGTATGGCGCTGGACCCACAGGACCGACCGTCCGCCAACAAAGTGCTCCAGCAACTTGACGACATCTGGGGATACTATGGCAAGCCTGTGTAGGAGACTCCACAACAAACAACAAATTGTGTTGCGACAAAACAGCAACAAATGCAGTAAATCGTTCAATATTATATATATAATTGGTGCTGTCCAGAAAAACAAAGACCAACGATTGCGAGTCTCATCCCACGGCCCAGAACCCACACTCGCCCAGATCCAGATCATTGTCTTTGGATGGGATACAGAACGCCACGTTCATGCTCGTGCCGCTCTAATTCCTTTTGCTTTGCATGTTTGACGGCTTGGAGAACATCATCGAGAACGGATCTGTGGTTGTTTTGTTGTTGTACCTTTTTTTTTGTTCCGGGTCTTCTTCATCGCCCGGTGGATCCAAAAGAAGCAGCAGAACAACAAAAATAAAAAAATAATCAACAACAAAATAAAAAGAATTGAGATCTTGAAGTTTGTGTGTTCTTCTTATTTTTTTTCTTTTCCAGTATCATACCGTATGTTCTTCTTTTTTTTGGGTGGATACACGTTTTGTTTTTATCCACTGGGGTAAAATGTTTTCGCATCGGCAAAATCCAGAACGTAACAAACCAAAATCAAAATGCTTCGGTCCATGCCAGGGCGACTTCCATGCAGTACTTGAGCTTGACACGCATCCTACTTCCAGGAGCAGGGTACACTTTGGCGACTGGGATCCGGTTTTCCATGTCTTGCGTGGAGGCGATCCAGATGATGGCGCGGTGCTCTAGCGTCCATTCACCTGTGTACCCGATCGTGTACTCTTTGCCGGACAAACGGTCCTGGAAAGTGCCCAGCTCGGCTGGCAGGCTCGCTCTCATATTGCGGACAAGAGAAAAAAGAGCCACGTTGGTCTTGAGGTTGACGGCGTGGAAGCCTTTGGTGTGGGTATTTCCGACCAGTTTGGTGATGGGCCTCTTGTCGCCATCGGTGAGCACTTGATGGTGGCTGTCGAGCCAGTAGAGAAACTTCCCTTCAACGTGACCGTCGTTGCCGTTGAAGTCGTGGACTTTGAAAGTCACGTTGTCCAAGACGACGTCGCGGGAAAACTTGATGAGCATCTTGGTAGGCGCTACTGGACAATGGATGGCACTGACCGCGACGACCTTGAGGGTGAGCGGCAGCAAGTGCGTGGTGGCAAGTTGGTCTTTCATTTTAATAGTGGACGAACTGGAGCCCATGATAGTCAAATGGGGAAGGGGAGAGAGTTGATGGGGGGTGGGTCAAGCGAATCCAGCAATGAGAGAGAGACAGAGAGAGAGGAAGAAGAAGAACGGAATGGGGTGAGGCTCCCACGTTGGACACGAAAGAGAGAGATTTCAATTTTGAGACTGTTGCGCGGACAGCGGCGAGGGCTTTTTTTTTTTTTTTTTTTTTTTTTTTAATTAAAATGAATTAACATGCATACAATAGCAGTCTCACGACTACCGTCCTATGACGTCTACTCACTAGTGGCTGGCTGGTATTTGATGATCTTGCGCAGGCGGATGCTGGGCGTGTTGGTCTGGTCGGCGGCGTTTGCCGCCTGTTGTTGGTGGATGTGCTGGATACGTCGTACGGGTGGCTATGAGTTTCGTCAGTAGCGGGTGGCGTTGTGTGGTATTGGTCCATGCGTCGGCAAGATCTGCTTTCAGATACTGGTCCAGTGCTCGATGAAGATCATGTGTCCTGGGGAGGGTTGTGCTGGAGGAAGAGGAGGCCGTGTCCATCGCCACATTGGCCAGATGGTCGGTCATCTTGTTGCCGGAACGGTACCTGTGATGGTACGAGTACGAGTACAGTTGTTGATGGGCCGCGTGAATTGTCGCGAGCGCTGGTTTGAATTTGGCGTTGGTGATCTTGGCCACCCCGCTCATCTGGCTT